>JASKGO010008345.1:0-41437 GCA_030556065.1 Holobus sp. GC000080 | reverse complement strand
GTAATTAATGATTTTATAAGCAATATCACCTTTTAACCCATCCACGGTATCATCCACGGGCATCGATTGTAATAACCGCGGCTTATTACGTTTTCCACATCCGTACTTACTCAGTGCCCGCCGCTCTCGCTATATGGTCTACAAGATAAACGTTTCAGCTATTAATCAATAAGGAACTTGCATCATAAGTGCATTCCGACACAAATTTACTTTATTAATAACTTTTGTTTTTAATTGGCTGAATTATTATTACTAGGTGTGCTTCAAAATTTATACCGTTGAAATTGCAATGCAATTTATATTAAAATATATTATATCCGCGTGCCCCTCATCATATCAGATGGATCGCTTACTTAAGTACACAAAAAATGCTTTGTTGGGGCATCAACGGAATAGTCAGAAGCTTATATGGTTTGCATTTTGTAATTTACACGAGCATTATAATTAGAAATGCAAATTTTACAAAAGGTAAAAAATGTAAAGGTATAAATTAACCGAAAAGATGATTTCCATGATTTCGCTCGATTGTTGTCTGTGAACAGACTATACAGATTAAGTTAGATGTTGATATAAATTTCTTTTATTATTCGTTCTTCTTTTGCCGGCAGAATAGAATAGGAAATAAATAAAATGAGCAAAAAGTGCGCTACTAAGAGGAAGATTGTAGATTGTTTATTAATTACTTGGACGGCACGAGCTGTCACGGTACAGAGAATACAAAGCAGACAGAATAATGTACAGTACACTACACTTATACCACTCTACTGCCACTGCCACTATCTATCACCAAAGATGTAATTTTCTTCTCTTTCAATGTTCGTTCTCTTCGTTTTGAGCGCTTCCTGTTGTTTTCCCTTCTACTATTGAGTTTTTTTTTACATCCAAATTTGTTATTTTATGTTTCTGTAATTTAACTGCCATTTTTTTCAATAATCATCTAACAAAGTTTTACCATTTCACTTTTTTAATATATTAGAAAAACATCTTTTCGATCATGTAGAAAAGTTAAAATTGCAGTCAAATAAAAAAAAAATCGCAAAAATAATGAAAGTTATTCGCAAAAAGAATGCAATTTGTAAGCTTGTTCAATGAATTGTAACAGAATTTCAGAAAACAAAAGTGATTTGTGATCTAAATATCGAAATATTCAGTGACTCAGATAATGACAATGGGCAGACAGAGTAAAGTGTATTCATTGTATGGGTGGGTGGTTTGTTCAGGTGTCGATGCCTGAAAATGGCAAGTCCGTCGGTCCGATTATGATGTAACAGATGATACGGTGTTGGCCATCACACGCATTAAACTGTTCTGTTAGTTAACAGTTACAGATGGCCGGTGATCCGAACTACCCTTGCCCATGACCTACACCAGCACCAGCTCACCAGCTTCACGCTTAGAGCCACCCGACTGATTTCGTATACTTTCTATATTGTACCTACGTATGCGAAAACGGAACATTTCTTTTACTTTAACATTAACTTATTCTTATTCTAACTTTGTTTTTTGGTTTTAGCATTCTTGTTTTCTTATTGTCTTGGCAGTTTTTTTTTAATCGGTTTTGACAGATTTTTTTAGAAAATTTGCAAAATTACATAGTAATAATTTAATTCTTCGATTTATAGATAAAAAAAAAACATCAAAAAATTAGCAATCATAATGATATTCGAGAATTAGGTATTGATTATTTAGCTTAGGAAATGTTTAAATTTTTGATTGAAGTTTAAAGAAAAACAAGTGAAATTTGTGATATACTGGCATTCTAAGGAAACTCAAATAGAAATAATCGTCATTTTAGAAATGTGGTTTTTTTTTCTAATGGAGATTTTTAATTATAAATAATAATAATGAGTGATTACTTCGGTTACGTAAAAAAAATTCCGGAATTAATAAGTTATTAATAATAATTATTTTTATTAACTTTTCTTCTTTTTGCCTCCATAATTAAAAGTTTTGCATTTGTTTTTTGATTTCTCCTAAATCGTGCTTTGGTTCTTACGAAATTTATACAGAAAGGGGTCGAAAACAGAAAAAATACATTTCTCGGTTCGCACAAAAATTGGAAATGAATTAAGAATTACAAATAAAGACAATTATTATTATTATTAAATTGGATTTTAAAAATTTATAATTAAAAGTCAATAAATATTTAACGCAAAATATTTGAATATTTCAATATCCTAACTAACAAAATTTGAATAGAAAATGCCATTTATTGCGGTTTATAAATAATTATTACAATTGAACAGATGTTTGAAATATACTGAACATAAAAATTGACTTCCTGAAATTATAAAAAAAATACAAAAGGAAAAAAAAAAGAAATCATATTTGATTGCAAAACATTATAACAACAGCAGAAATAAGAAATAACAGAAAAAGAAGAAAATTTCCTACCGTATTAACAATTAGTATTATACAAAACAGAAGTGAAACATGTTAAGCTAAAGAAAATAGCACGTGCCTTTTTTAGTTAGCGCAATAATAAAAGCATAATGAATTCCGTAATTACGGAAGACTAGGTGGTATTGCTCTGTGCTAATTAAACCCAGTAATTCATTAAATTAATTACGAGAAAACGAGGAATCAAGGAAGCAACTCAACGTACTTTTTTTTTATTACGTAATAAAGTAATGTGTGCTTTATTATTTCTTTTCTAATTATTACAATTTTAACATAAATAAATAATTTCTTTAATTTATCAGATAAATTAAAATTGGTTACGAAACAAAAAAAAAATAATACAATTTGAAAATTTAAAAAATAAAGAAAATACAATAAAACAGACGTATAGGGAAAAGATAAACAGCCAAAAGAAAGATTTTCTATTTGGGGGGCGGAAATAAAGAAAACGAGGGAAAACCGTACCGTAAATACATATACAAAATAGGAGTAGAAACAAACGAAATCCGAAAAAGCGAGGCGATCGTAGATATAAATTTTATAAGTGGCACGGTAGAGGAAAAAGAAATATGGAAGAAGATAGTCTTCAACATAAACTGTTCCGGAGTTGTGTTTAGTGACCGGCACGAGCAGAACCCGGAACCGAACACCACGCACATCCTGCAGCACGTGCTCGATGCTTGATCTCCTACTGCTAGTGCTGTTAAGCCGCTGCTGCTGCTGCTGCTGCTGCCTCTTTTCCTCTTTTGCTCCACACTAAATACACACACTACGTCAGCTCTTTGCTCCTCTTGCGGCTGTTGCTGCTGCTCTGCTGCTTCCTTCTCTCTTCCCTTTCGGACCGTTTCGTTTGCCTTGTCTTTTGCTTGCTTTCCAAATTGGACAACGTAAAAAATCAACGTAATACGAGTATATGGCGCATTGTCGACATAAACGTTCGTGTGCTCAACGTTCGTTCACTTTACAGAGCGATTCTTTTTTTCCTTTTATTCTTTTTTTTTTTTTTCGTTTGCTCTTAACAACCATTTTCCACTATGAAACATTATTGTCATGCTCGTTTTAATTGCCTCCGTTTGTAATTAATTCTTTTTAAGATCAGGCTACGGTTTGCCACAATGGTCCTTGGCACTAAACGTACGTGCTAATAATTCCCTCAAAAGTGTCCTTTGTAATTGCTTATTACTAATTAATTATGTAGTCTTTTTTATATTATTGTTTCTGTTATTGTATGACGTCTGTTTTGCATTTAATTTTTAATTGGTTGTACTGATTATTTTTTAAATTTATTGGATAGATTAAATGTGTTAAGGGCAATTAAGTTTCACAGGCAATTTTAACTTCTTAAGCTTTTAATATTCTAAAGAAGTAATTTTATTTAAAAATTTTAATTTTTGTTTCAATTTCTTAAAATTTTGCTCCGAATGGATTAATTAAAATATTAAGACAATGTTATCAAATTTAATTAAAAATTAAAATGATTGACATTATTTTAGCAGTTGTAATTATGCTGTGATGTAACGATCCAACAAACTCTATAAAGTGGTTAAGATGGGTTTCGAGTTGGGTTAGATTTGGGGTTAGATTTGGTTAGGTTAGATATTCGTAAGGACTATTATAATATTATTTAAAAATTGTCCTTTTAATCACTTAAATTATGTGAAATAATTTTATAAGCTTTACAAAACGTTACCAAATCTAATTTTTGGTAAAATTTCCTAATATTTTTAACATTTAATTTTTCCTGAAAAGTATTAATTAACAAAATGATATAGGTAAAGTTGTTAGCTATAAATTTTTTTATGAGTATAATCTTTTAACGATAATTTAACTTCTGAATCTTTGGGGTAGATTAAACGTTTGAAATTTCTCTCTAAATGGATCAATTTTAAAGTGGGATCCATAATTGGGCAGTTCGTTCTTCAATTTTTAATTAACAATAACAAAAATCGTTAAAATTAAATAATATTAGTAAAAAATCGTAAAATCGCTACGTAGATAGCAAATTATTATTCTTATAAATTTTCCTTTATGTAATTGAAGACGGATGGAATAATTTTAAGCTGCTAAAATTTTATTAAAAATTTCAATTTGTTATTTAAATAATATAAATTTTGTCATAGAAAAATTAATTAATTTAGTTAAAATTGCAAATTTCAATAAAAAAAATACTAATTCAAAATGACCATTCAGTTGGTATTGGATCTGAAGATGTGAAATTAAGAGACTAAAAGTAAACTTTAATGTTTAAACACTTGTCTATTAACGTCATTGTTAATAAAAGTTTACATTTTCATCATTATTTATTTTCTTATCAAAATAATTTAATGTCAATATGAGAATAAGTGATCCGAGCAATAAAACTTAAAAAAATAGAAAACTTGCTAGGGTTCTAACTTACTTTTAGATTAAATTTGGTAGGCTAGATTAGTCATTGTGCATAAGTTTTTTTACTAAAAGCAATACCTTTTCCTTTCGAAAATTGACGATGAGGGTCGGCCATTTAAATCGCAATCAAAATAATCTACCAAACTGGAATTTACAAAAATTAAATAGTATTGCAAACTATAACAGAACAACACCTGAACTAGACAAATAAACAATAACATAGCTGTTGAAAACACAAAAAAAGGTAAAATCAAAAGCACCCCTTTATCCTTTTCATTAAATTCAGTGCTAAACACGCACTAACAAGGGGTGTCGAATGCTTAACGCTTAGGTACGCACCCCCGCATTTAAAAAGACCGTTCTAATCAAGTGATTATTGTCAATAACAATGCACGTAGGTAATATAAATAAAACGGTAAAGTTCCCAACTCATTACCGGCCACATGTTGCATCGAAAAACTAAACACTAATTACATGCATCGCTACCTCCCACCCCAATCGCAATTATTAAGCGTTCATTTAAGGGTTGTTTATTCAAAAAAGGCACATTAATCGTTGAACTTGTTACGAAACGGTTATGGTTATTAATGACAAAACATGAACAAAAAGTCTATAGGTAGATGGAAACTTATAAAACACAAGATACATTGTTCTAATTAATTATTATCAAAGAGTCAATTTAAATATTTATTAATCAGAGATAAGGTCGCCGTTATTAATTGAGTTGAATTTATTTGTTCAATTATTTATATGTGCAAACATCGTGTACATATGTACAGTACCAACATGCAGATACAGTATAGTTGTCGTGATTTATTTTGAAAGCGGAAATTTATCTCTTTTTGCTTCTTGTGTTTCTGTTTGCTCGTTTGCAAAAAGTGCGCATTTGTTAGATGCAAAACGGATAATTAAAAAGGTCAAATAAGTTGAATCGTAATTTATCAGCTACTATATTGCTGCTAGACTGTTGTAAATAAATAATTTTGTTTGCTCTCTGTGTGCAATTATACTCTGTCCACCAGTTTGTACGTATAGGGTTTGCAATAATAAATTTCGCTTTGCTAATTAATTGAGTTATTGATAGGGTTATGCTGAAAATTAATTGCCGTTTTAATGTATAAATTTAAATTTACAAATTTGATGGCTGGCTTATTGAATTATTTTGTGTTTTAACTTTATAACAGAAGAAAGGTTGATTTTTAATTAATACACTTCAATTACTTTCAATTACTTTAAAATATTGTTTAAAAAGATCAAATTGTTGTTAATTATACAAAAAATTATTGGAACTTAATTAAAAAAAAAATCACTTTTTATATGATTTTTTCATTTAAAGCAAAAAAAAACACGAATTTTTTGTTTCTCCAAGTTTTAATTGTTTATTTTTTATTTTATTTTTTAGATATAATTGCCCAATTATGAGTTGCATTGCTTGGCGAAACTTTGTTACTATTGGCCACAGACAATACAATTACAAACGGGAGTACAAACGGGCTGCTCCTGTCACTTTTTTTATTTGCCACGAGATTTTTATATAAAAATTGCGGTTGAACCGAACATTAGGTTTTTAGATAGGATCTACCCCTTTTTTTTCACTTTGTTATTAATTAATTAATTTAACCTATTTGAATCCATAGATTTATTCTAAGTATTAATTTTAAATAGAGAATGTCTTAATGTCATTTGTATCATATTTCTAAATCTAGATTAAAAATTCCCATTAAATTTATTTAATAAATAAATTAATTAAAAAACGTCAATAAATAACAATAATTTTCCTTTTTAATAATAAATACTTGATAGTTTAGAAGACATAATAAATTTTTACTTGTAACTATTTTTAATTAAAACAATGGTAAACTATACAATAAATATAATTAAAAAAATAATTAAAAGCTAGTAATTACACTTAAAAACAATACTATTTTTAATGACAGTAATTAACGTTTTCACTATTAAAAAAGAGGAATAAAAAGCAGTAAAACAGTAAATCGCCAATTGAAACTCGAAACCAAAAATAATAATTAACCATCATAAGTAATTAAAGTAAACTCATAGTTCTTCTACCTATACTCAGTTATAAACAACGCACACATACATTCTGACACTTATACCTGCACATATACGATCATACACATATGGAATATACTCATATGAATAATAATTTCCTTGGCTCGTGCCTTATTACAACGCATACATGACGTGTTTGTTATCATAATGCTACACGTTTGATGTAATATATTGTTAAGAAGTCATCGGCCCAGGAGGAGTAACGGAGGACCTGAAGCGAACCAAATATCCTACGGGTGGTTGCTTTCAACCACGTACCTACTACGTACGTTCTTCATACATAAATAATAATGACCAAAGTCTATAGTGTTTCTGTATGTGTAACCATAATGCTGATTTGATTGTAACTACCACAATGAGCGAGCTTTCAGACTTGTCTTTTATTTGTGCCTTCTGTTTTTCTCTCGTTTTTTTCTTTTCATTTCGAAGAGATATGAAAAGTTGAAGAGAAGAAAACAAAAAAAGGAAGCAGAAGCAGAAAAAGGGGAATAGACGGTATTGTCGTGTCTGTCAAGTCATTGCGGGCAGACGTTGTTGATAGAGCAGTACTTCAATAAATGGTTAGCAGTAACAATCAAAAAGTCGTAAGGAGATAGCTGGAGCGTTTTACAACGGCAATTAAAGAGTTGAAGAGTTAATGTTTTAGAGAGAGCGTCTTCTCGTTCTTGGTGCGCTTCTGCTTCGGCTTCGGCTGCCGTTCGTTCCTTCTTTTGCGCGCCACGAAAATGCCGCCACCATTGTCATGACATAGATCTCATCAAATGCAAACTCACCACCCGTGAACCACTTAAAATAACGCAGATTTCTCCATTAATTAACAGACTGTAGAACATATTTCTACGTCTGCCTGTACGAATGAAAGTAATGGATGGTTTCATTGTTGTTGATAATACAGTTGACAAAAAATTGTTTGTTTAATTAATTAGGCGTTCAGTGGTTTTGCGATTGTTATTTTAATTATGGTTTTGAATATCAAGTATTTTGATTTATTTTCGAAATTCTGGATTAATTGCAAGTGGGATTACATTGATTAGAATAGAAAAGTTTAGACTGAAAGATTTGGCAAGAACAGGATAAAACTGGAATGAAATGAATTAGAGGTTAGGATAAATTAGGCATCCTTAAGACAATATATGATAGAATAGGATAGGATAAGTTTGAAAAAACAGAATAAGATATAAATTAAAATAATATGAGTTAGGCAAGGATTAGTCAAAATGTGTTAGGATAAAATGGATAGGCAAGGGGAAGGATATTCAGGGTGGCCGTTTTCTCAACCCGTATTTGGGTAACTTCTATACAGTTTCTAAAATAAATTCGATTAAAAAAATGACAAAAATTGGTTGAATTTTACGCTCAACTTATATCCCTTAACAAAAATCAGATATGTCTCCTAGTTCCCGAATAATCCCGAAAAAACTGAAAATCGTCGATTTTATGATAATTCATTTCAAGAAAACTGTTTGTCATAGAAAGAAAGTAATAATTATTCCTAACAGATATTTTTATGCAATTTTGCTGATTTAAATAAATCTCTATCTTTTGAAATGGAAAAGTTACTCATATACGGGATAAGAAAATGACCACCGTACGTGTAGAATTAAAAATCAATAAAATTTATAAAATAATTATATTGTGATCTGATTAATCCAAAGTTCCAAAATTTTGGCTCTTTTACAGTAATCCTTTTTTAGAATTATAAGTTATTCAATTAAAAAAAAGTTATCATAATCTAGATTAATACAAATTTCTGTTTAATAATTCAAGCCTTCTGTGTAAAAAGCAGCAAAAATAGTTCTATTTTTTGAAATTTTAAAAGCAAAAGTCAAGAAATCAATGGAAGGAAAACAGATATTGTATTTTTGTTTTTCGTTGCATTCGCTTATAATATTTATTTAATCGATGTCCAATGACGTTAATACCTTCTGATGCTAATACGGCTCGACTACACTAAGCAGACAGTAAAATCTAGCTTTTAATTAATATTGGATCTCATTAAAGTTACATTCAGTCATAAGCGCTTTATCAAATGAAAAAATCGAATTTGCCACCGGGTTTTCTCCGAGTGTGCAATCTCCTCAAGAGCTTCTTAGCTACTTATTGCCACACACAAACCAACTTATCGGGGAACCTTATTAGGAATTAACATGTCTTGTATGTATTAATTAAATTTAATTTTCTATCAATTTACGATTGCTCATTGACGCTAAATTAAAATTCTAATGTCTTCCTTTAAAATTCCACAATCTTAAAGCCACATTAAGTTAATAGAACAAAAGTTTTAAATGATTTTAGAGCAATCAATAACAATTATTAAAAACAGATTAATTGTTTAATGAAATCTTCATTGAAAACCACAAAATGGAAAATGCAGTAACCAATATTCAATTACCAGTTGTTATTATCATTAAATTACCATAACGGAAATCGGTCATATGCAAATATCGTTAATAAATCAATGGTTTTCAATTTTATATAATACTTAATCTCCATTATATACTTCGAACGAACATAATTTAATTAGAAAACGAAAAAAAAAATTACGTAAATTGGCAGCACATTAAATATTCGTTAGACAATGTGTGTATATGGATATGTACAAGTACATAGAGTGAATATGGCTGAAGAGGAAGGTAATTACTTTAATTGGGCAATCATTTTCAAACAATGTCCAATCTTTTATAATATCGAACGTAGTTTCATTAAACATATACCACAAAAGGAAGACGATTTTATAATACCGTCTCTGTGGTGCTGCTTTATGAATGACTCCACCTTCTGGAACAACAATGGGGATTACCTCACTTCCACTCTGTCACTTCCGGTCTTACTTCTGACCTCATCCTCATATACGCACACACTACATTTGCTTTATTCAATCTCTGACTTCTATTTCTTCTTCTTATTGTTATTATTGCGCACCTCACAGATGGCAATCACTGGACAAATTAATGAGATTTCTACTCCATTGTCATTTATATTACTCATGTTATTGTTAATATTTATTATTATTAAAATATTTAGTTAGGTATAATTAATTGTTTATGGTTATTTTGATAAAGAAATTGTGATTATTTTTTAATTGTTACGAAAAGTGAACTTTACTTTTAATTTATTAAAAAATAGCTACTACAAGAGATGTTTTTTGAAAAAATCTGACGACGCATATTTTTTTATTTTTGAGTATATTATACTATATTAGTGCTTTAATTGTCATGTATTGATTAGAATTGATGCCCATTGTTACACCTATATGTACTAGTTTTACATTTAAATACACATACATACATACATACATACATCTACATAGAGATGGAGATAAACCATTTAGATTACCTAGAATACACTAAATTAAAAAATAATAATAATGATAAAGGACCTCATTTTGAGGATTAATTTCGCATTTAGAAAACGCTCATTAGGTGGTTCAGATTGGACTATCTTCATTTATTTTTATTTATTTTTTTTGTTACAGCAAAAAGTTTAATTTTTGTCATTTTCAAAAAGTAAGCATTTATTTTTAAATTGAATCAAAACGTTCCGTTCGGTTATAGACTGAACAACAAAAAAATGTTATAAAAAATAACATTTTATTGTTCAAACCACTATCTTAAAAAATAGTGAAGTTATAACGAGATACTTTTTAAAATGTCAAAGTTGGACTTTGGGTTATAATAAAAAAAAACATTCAAAAAATAAAAACAGGGAGAATCAGGAAAAATTGGGAAAATTGACCTCGAGTATATGATTTTTTTATCACTGATAAAACTGGCAAATAATGTTCACATGAAATTTGCAATGATTATTTTGTTTGCTTGTCTATACCTTCATTAAAATAATATATAGTTCTGTTCCAGCTACGTCCAGTTTATTTTTTGTGATAGCTATTGGACCATTTTCTCAACTTTCTATGGGTAACTTCTACAGTTTTAAGGTTGAAATTCAGTTAAGTGGCAAAAAAGGGCAGAATTTTACGCCCAACTTATAGCCATTTACCAAAATCAGATGTGTGTCCTAGTTGACAAATTATACGGAAAAAAATATTTTTTATTCGAAGAAAATTATTTGGCATGGAATAAATTATAAATAAAAGAAGTTGCTTTATTTTTGAGGAAAAAAAAAAAGTTTTTTTTTAATGGTAACTTTAGTATGATATCACAAGAATACCCGATGTGCCAATTTTTTTCATGATATATTATTGCTTGATGGCCTCTGTATATTCAAAATTTGATATAAGTTATTGTGTGACAAAAAAAAGTTTGTTATTAACGAGTCATCAGAGTAATTTATTTTATGCATTTATTGAATAAAAAACAATACAAACTGAACAGTCATATTAAAATTCGAGCAAAATAGATAACGTAAAGACTATTAAAATTTTTAATTGAAGTTTAAGTTATAACAAGTGAAAGTGGTGATATATTAGCATACTAAGGAAACTCAAAAAGAAATAATCGTCATTTTAGAAATGTGTTTTTTTTTTCTAATTGAGATTTTTAATTAGAAATAATAATAATTGGTGATTACTTCGGTAACGTAAAATGTTTCCTGAATTATTAAATTATTCATAAAAATTATATTTAATAACTTTTCCTTATTAACTAGTGTAGTTTTTGGGATCCCTTGGAAAAGCTCCTCCACTTGAAAAGTTGAATTTTAAATTAATTTGATTAGTTTGTAATAAAAATTAAGTATATTCCATTAATTTTTAACGAATAAATAAAAACAAATTTGATTGGTCTTGCATAGGTTTTAAAAAAACTAGTGCATTTTTTCATAGATAGAGTATAAAATACAAACGGACGTAACAAAAAACAAAAAGAAAAAACAACAAGAAATAAAAAGGGGAAACACTTGCTTATAGCGTTTCCTTTCGTCGCTTCGATTAATTTCGTGTATACCACTACTGCATAGAAAGGATGCAAAGGAAAATATATAAAAAAAGCTGTGCATAGAAAAATGGCTTGGTATAGTAGGTATGTGTGATATAATTCGAGTTCGACCGAGGTTTCACTAGTAGTTGGCGTGTTTAATAACACGTATTATTGAAGTAATTTTCGTAAAAGTAAAGCACGTTGGTCATGAGAATGTCCAGGAGAGGAGATTCGCATGAGCTGCGTGGGTTGTGATCTTTGTCAACTGGCTGGACGTCGACATAAAGCACCAAACCATACAGTTTCACTCTTCACCATTTCTACCTTTTGTATTGTACACTTTTATATAAATACAATGCTGAGGATTGTTTTAGACTCGCAATAGGCGACTTCTTCTTAGGTTACTTCTCATAAAAAGAACAACAAATGAGACGCAGGATATTTTCTTCTTATATAGATCGATCGATATTCATTCATCATAGCTTTTTTTCCAATTTCCTTTCTCTGTTCCTTTGCGTTTCTTCTAGAATCTAGAAAAATAACAAAATAGGAAAGCAGAAATAAAAGTATCGGTACTGGTAACGTCCGTTTCAGGATTTTCTTCAACTTCTTGTAGGTACTACAATCTGAAACAGATATAGCGTCCGTCTGCTGGAGATGAAGATTTATGCGGCAATTTATTTGCGCTTATCTAATTACTGAAAGAAGACCACCGGATTATTTATTTATTTACTTATCGTCTTCACTTTGGCCGAACAATCAGAGTAAACGAACGTGGAGTTATTTATTATAATAAATCGTACACTGTTTCCGAGCCAAGATTATAAAATGAATATAATTAACATGTTTCCAATATGCTGCGCTAAGTTTCACTAAGTAAGTGTACTTGCCTTGTGTAATATACTTCTTATACCCATAACGACGACGATGCCGCAATAATAAATCTTTGCATTTTACCTCAGCGTTCGCGAATATAAAATTTTGAATTATGACCGTTATTTATTAGTCGTTTGTTTTGCGCCGCTAAGCAATCCTGAAAACAAAGTTTCACTTCTTTTGCTAACGATTTTCCTCTTTGTATTTTTACGGTTTTTAGGAAAAAAATCAAATTCAATTTTTCTTTTCTTCGTTTAGGTCGAGGTTTTTATTTTACTGTTTGATATTGAACGTTCATAGTTTTTAACTTTGTTGATTGTTTACAGGGTGGTCCATTAGATAAAGTAAAGTAAGATTGTAGCTTAATTATTAAATACAATTGATTTTTATATTATTCTCATATCAATAATTATAAAGAATACAATTTTAAAATATTTTAAGTGGTACAGGATAGGGTGTTCGATAAAAAAATTCTAATTCAGAGATTATTTTTTTAATGTTTTAAGATACTTTTTATAATCAATTTTTTTACTCCTTAAGAAGTTCTTTTCTTTATTATATCACACTTATAAGCAAGACCAATGAATTAAAAAAAAAAAAAAATTAAGTGAAAATTTTGCAGTTTTTTTTTTGAAATAATTGGTAAATGAATTTACAAATTTTTGAAAATTAAATACATATTTTTAAAGCACGGTTTTATAACTGTAGTAGTTGTTTTTTTCTAAAATTTTCCATTATAAAAATATCTGGAAATAATTAATTAAAAACAAATAGCTTTGATTAAAAATGATGCAAATTTAAATATAAATTTTATAGTAATAAAAACTGTTGTTAATTTTTATTAGTCTTCTCTATGAACAGAAATACTTTTAAATTACTAATAATAATAAAAAATAAACAAATAATCCAAACACCAAAACAAAACAATGGCAAACTGTGTTAAATTTAGGATTAGGAATTCGAATTTAAGTTACTTAAGTATAAAGAGAAGAAGAGATTTTCCACACCACCGAATTTCGAATCACCTGGCACTTTTTCTTGCTTTTTTCTTCTTCATAGAAACAAAAAAATATATATTTAGTTATTGCGTTCTTCGGATAGATTAAAGTTCCATGTAATTGATGCGTAAAAATGGACGCCATGCAAATTCGTTTATATAAATATAGAAGATACAAAGAAATAGGAAATATCACTTCAGATGCGGTATTCATTCAAATCAAGCATGACGATTTGTCGCATAAATATCAAAAGTTATTGATGTTATAGTCCATATTACAATTTTTTTACCACTACCCATTACCATAAATAAATTTTGCATTTTTTAATATTTTAAATATTTCATAACAGAAACAAAAATCTGGAAATATTTACAGTTACCTGTTAGTAATTGCATATAACGTTTTGCAAATAAACGCTGTTTAAAAATAATTTCTTTGATATAATTAATCAAATGTTAAACTTGTAATGTCAACTAGCGAATCAATTAATTAAACAAGCAAAGATTATAAGTTTTACTAGCTTATCTTACTTCTTTTTTTAATGTTAATTAACTTTAATTTTTCTTCAAATAGAATATTTCTCAAAATTTTAATATTTGAAATAATTAAAAATTGTATGTATTTGTTTCAGAATAAAAAACCTTGATGGAAATGGACAAAGTCAGCAGAATACATAACATGCAACCCCATCAAAGGTAATTTCACACAATTTAAGCTATTCTCTTCGGGTGTGAGAACCAGGCTCGTGGCTTGGTCCTCTCCTCATATATTCTCCGGTCCTTGTTTTCTTGCGTCCCACTCAGCATCGATCTCTTTTGATGATGTTTGATGATGATGATGATAAACCACGTCCGATATGTATAAGATATAGGTGTTCCATGGGTATATGTAGGTATAGTAAAGTCTCACAAGTCGCCGGATGTGGATTCAGGTAGTTATCTGGACCACAAAGTTACGTGCATCCCGCTACCACTTTTTTACAATCTTTCTAATGGTAGTTGCACATTAAACGTCCGTTTGACCAAACAGGATCCTTTTCTTTTTCATTTTAAATACATATTATTATTATTTTCTCTCTTCTTATTGTCCTTTTTTTTTCGTCGGTGCTTTAATCGATAATTTCTTCATTATTTTTTTTATTTCTTTGAGATTTAATTTTTTTTTACAATTATGAAGTTCATAAGATCTGTTATTTTTAAATATTGTTTTTTATTGCATAATGGAAAAAGTTATTAAGTAAAAATAAAAAACTTGAGGAAATAAAGGCAAATGAAGAAATAAATATTGGCAATGCTGAAAAAGTTTGTTTGAAGTAACGAAGCAATAAATTTGTAGGTTGCTTTTCATATTATTTTTTACAGGGTGTTGAAACAATAACATAATTACATATTTCTTTATTGATTCAAATTAATGATAGGTTGTCAAAATTAATTAGGTATATTTTTTAAGGATTTATTTTTAAAATCAAATTAATTTGGATTTTATAACTATCTTTATTAAAAATAAATGAAAAAAATATTATTAGTGCACAATTTTCGAGTAATTATTTATTCAAAGAAATTCAGCAAATGAAAGAATAAGTGATAAATTCCATTATTACGCTTTCTACATCTAAATATAAATTTCTTAACTTCAAAATAATATATTTACTTGAACTGTTTAGATCGAAAGATAAGAAATTATGAATAAAAAAAGCATAAAAAAGAAAACAGAATTATAAATTAAAAAATCTTATTTTTTAATGAAAGAAATTGTTTATTTTATCGTTACATCCTGTAAATGGCACAAAAACCTATGCATATAATACACTTTATATGTATACAGTGTTCTTTCTCGAGCATATTATAAAATGTACATAACTCATCGAACTGGCTTGATATTTAATTGTGCGCGTTAATAATTCACAGTTGCGTATTTTACATTAGTTGTTTTATTATTTTTTCCTCTCCATTCTTTATGGATCGCCTCTCGTGCTGGCCGAGCAACGTAAAAACGTCAAGCGAGTCAATTAAGGACGTAAAGCTTACATCCTGCAGCGCATCTTTGGTCCTTACTCTTTTCTTCTTGTGTTCTTTGTCATATCACAATCTACCTTCACTTGTTTCATTGCTTTTTTTTTTAGTTTTTAAAAGCACATATCGAAATTTAAATAATTATGTTTTTTAGCAGTAGTTTGTAGATTTTTAAGAAGAAAAGTTTGAATTAAATTTTAGATTTACAACTTCAGAAGTAATTGTAGAAATAATAAAAGTATGAATTATTTCGAAAAAAAGGAAATCGGTTTATCTTGAAAGTAAAAGAAGAAGAAAATAAGTAATTAAAAAATAAATTATTTCGGAAAAAGGAAATCGGTTTTTCTTGAAAGAAGCAGTAGAAGAAGAAGAAGAAGAAGAGATAATATTGTAAGTCTAATAAACATCAGCTAGGAATACTTCGGTGGCTCGTGGCGTCATGCTTCGAAACAAATGACTGGCAGAGCGAGGATAATGCTGAACCTCACTAACTACTATTAAAATAATTATCATTCAACTTGTTGCTTTAATTCCACTATACTACAATAGTGCTTCTTCTTCTTCTTCGGCTTCGTCTGCTTGCGAACGGAATAGCTTTTTTATCTATATCCCTGCGAGTGATTACGTCATATTTTTCGAGTCATTAGGACTAATTTACTATTTAAGTCATCAAACCGAAAGATCTGTTAGGAACATTATTGCGCTTAATATATATAAGATTTTTAAAGATTTTATTTTTTTGTTATTGCGATATATCAATGCGGGAGACATTTTTTGCACGGCATTTTTTTCCACCATGTCGGTATCTTGATGGAAAAGTTACGAGCTAGCAGAATGGCAGAAGAAAACAAAAGTAGCCACAGGTTTATATGGTTGGTTCTATAGGTAGATAGATAAGAATGGAAGGCGAAATATTGTCGCTACCTTGGTAGCCGGTAACAGAGATATTGTGTATATATTTTAATACAAGAAAACAATGAATATATTAGATGCCACACAGTTAGAATAAAAGAGCGCGCGAACAATAGCTATATAAACAATGTGTCGGTGGAACAGTAAAAAATGATCGCAGAACGGAGGCAGAAAATAATGTGCATTTTGTCGTGACTGACCGTCGGTTTATATTATAAAGGCTGTTGCCCTTCAGCTCTCTTGACACTCTTTTTTCCCCCACGAAAATGTTACGTTTCCCATCACCTTAGGGATTCAATAATTTTTTATCTTAAATCATTTGGTTCATTTGCTTTAATATTCCAGGCAAAACAGTTTTTTTTTCATATTTTATAAATTCTTTAATTTTTCCCAAATCTCAACATTTGATTAAATTCTTTTGAGTTACTCTATTCTAGTTATTTGATCTAAGAGCAAAAACTTTTACCAATTTATTTCTAATAATTAAACTTATTCACCGATTTTGATTTTTTTTTTGACTAAATATTTACTAAATAAATAGTTTATCATTATTTAAATTATATTTTTTGTTAACAATTTTCTTAATTTGAACAGGCTGTTTAATTTTTACATTGTTTTTTATTTGTATTTATTTAATAATATAAAAACAACAAAAAATGAACGAAAATTGTAATAATTGCAAGTTAAATTTCAATTAAAACGATACCAAGTATAAGTTATTAAAATGTTACAAATTTCATTATAAAATTTGTAGTAATGAATTGATTTCCATAATTTTTTCGTCATATCCTAATAAATTGCTTTTAATTAATTTTTTAAACACGTTTTTAAAATTAAACAATCATTTGACTTTATACAGTGTTTTATTTTTAAACTTTAATTATTTTCTTTAATTTCACTAAAAATACAATAAACTTAAATTAAATAAATATCCAGATAAGTTTCCTTTAAAAAGACATCAAAGTAATTTAAATATCTTAATTTCTTAAAAAGTTGTTATTTATTTTTTGTACGACAAATAAACTTAAGAGAGCGGACGCTACGTCGCAAAAAGTACTTTTACGCAATTGTTAATACAAATTTAAGTAATGAATCGATTTCAATAACTTTTTCGTTAGATTATTGCTAAATAAATTGCTTTTATTATTTTTAATTAGTTTGCAATTTTAATGATTTTCTGATTTCATACAGAGAGTATAATTTTTTTAAATTTAATATGTTTATTAATATTAAGTCTAAAATAAAATAATTCGAATCTATTTAAATAGATGCTTAGATTATCTTTAAAATGACATCAAAATTGTTAAATTATCTTATCTAGTTCTAAAGTTATTATTGTTTTTATATTTTGCGGGTTTGCCGCTTGACTCACCTTTCCCCTTTTACTAACGCAGTACTCAAAGTATTTTAAATAGGACGCTTGGAATCAAAAAGTACTTTTACAAATTTCTTTATAAAAATTAAACTTATACTCCGCTTTTAATATTTTTTCACTAAATCATTGCTAAATAAATTACCTTGCAATATTTCAAACAAATTTTTCATATCAACAATGTCATCATATAATACACAGCGCTTAATTTTTAAACTTTATTTATATTTATTATTAAAAAAACTTAAAATGTAATAAACAAAAATTAAATGAACATCAGGTTAAATTACCCTTAAAATAACATTAAAATTGTTAAAATATCAAAGTTTGTTCCAAAGGAAGGTGAAGAAACAAATTTGAAATAGAAAAAATGACAATCCCAGAACAAATTACACTTATCAACTAGACTTAAACTTAAAATAAAAATAAAACTGTTTACTTAAACAGCGTGAAAAGGTAACAAAAATTTGCTTAAAAATCCATTTCAACGAAATTTATTACCCGAAAAATATGCAGACGAAAAAATTAAACTATTTTTCTTGCACCATTTCCAAACATTTAAAATCCGCCAAGCTTAACAATTCATACGTTTCAAGGTATGTTAACTTTTAGGCTACATTTACCAGCTAATCATTTCCCATTTAACCATTTTCCACATCACACTAACATCTTTCCAGGCACTTTTTCCACATCGCATTAAAACATTATTTACCATTGGCATTAGCATATCTATAATAAATAGCACCGATTTATATCGGATGCATAAACTTCAAAATAGACTTGCAGAGAATAAAAATAAATAAATATGAAGAAATTGCGAAGGAAACAAGCAATGCTTGTTGCATTGCATGTATGAAAACTTTAATATCGCGCACCGCATATTCAAAGATTACTCTCTTCCTTGACTGGTGCTCGGCTACCTGGGGCTACACACTAGCACTAATCAAGTGCTTCGAATAGTTGTTGCCGGTATATGAAAAATGCCGGTGTGCTTAAAACAGTTAAGAGGTCGAGGAGTCAAAAAGGAAGCTATATGGCGCGGTGGCGCGCGCTCTCCGTACCTAGTATACTCACTCGTAGATGCAAAAAGTGCGCGCTGGAAATGATCGCCACGCTCAATTAGTGCGGACTTAATAAAGTGCAATGCGAAGCGACCCGTCCAACTTGACTAATAATAATTTAATGCGCCTTACGTTTATACGAACGAAATTAATAACGCCGCATCGCTGATTTATTGGTTTCCAATCAATATCCCGTCGCATAAATCATCAATTCGTTTTTAGACACACACACACAATCTGTACATATTCCCCATGTGTATTGAATACACTTTGCATTTATTCAATTTATACACATATTATTACATTTAATTAATAATAATAGAATAATACACTTGCTTGTGTATCGGAGGTAATTGTTTTTTAATTGCCGGTGCAGTAATGGTCGCGCGATTATTATGCTGCATATCTTCAGTCTGCTGTCTTATAATGCAGCGAAGAATGCGCAGATTGTAAATCTGAAATCGATTCTTTTTCTTTCTTATATAGGTACTTACTATCTCACTGTATACATAGCAGAAATTTATACGCGACTTTTAATTAGAATACGGCGATTATTGTGCGCGGAGCGGCGCTTCTTTATGATATCCGTGAGTTATTAATTAATGTCTTCATCCTTAGATTGCCTTAGATAAGTTGTGGCGAGATTTTTTTGCAATAGATCCGATCCGATCGGCAATTAAAAGCGAGTCAGTTCACAATTGAAGAAGAACGCTCAAGTTGCTCTCTACTCAGATCTTCTCGCCATGTATCCATGTGCATTTATGTGTGTGTGTGTAGTAAGTTAAGATCGGTCGAATAATATGGCCGAAGGAATATGAGCGTTTGTTTTTATTCTAATTTAAGTGCCTTTCATGAACAACAAATATGTTTATGCGAAGAGTGTAAAACATTCGTATGATATAATAACACAATGTGAGGGCCACCAACAATATCACGCTCTTTCAAACTGGTTATTACAAAGGTTCGAAAAGCACGAACTCAAATATACAGGTGGAATCACTTTGTGTACTATTAAGAAGTGGTTTACATAAAAAAGTCCAAGCATTACATTGTATTCATTAATATTTTTTTAGGTTTTCCCAAATGTTAATCAAAGCTTAAAAATAATTTAAAAAAAGTATTGATAAAAATGCTTAAATATTTTCCATAACATTCCTAAGCACAACTTTTAGCAAAACGTAAAACTATCGTTTTTAACTGTAATAGTGATGTATTCTCAAATAGGCCATTGGCCATCGGTTCCTCAGGCAAGGAGTTTACAATTATTGACTATTTGAAGAAATACAGTTTCTGCTTGTTAGTATTTTCTAATATAATATGGAAGAATTAGATATTACAAAGTTAAGATTGGGGTGGTAATTTCAGAGGATATATTAAAATTTAGCGAAAAATAAAGTTTTAAGTTAAAAATTTTAAAACAATTCCTTTAAATTGAATTTCTTAATATTTTTCAATTAGGTTTGTTATAATTATTTTTGTTCACTTTTTTAAATTAATTAATTTGAATTGATCCGGCTTGAATTTTTATATATTTTTTTTCTGTATAATGATGCAATGAAAGAGAAAATTGTTTTCATAAAAAAAAATGTAATTTTTCTTAAGATTACAATCGACAAGGCGAAAGGGGAACTGAATATTTAATTTAAAAAATGTTTAATTTAAAAAATAACTTAATTTTTATAAAATAATGTCGGTACCTAACAAATTCAGCCAAAAAGAATTAATATTTTTGTTACGGAACTACAAAAGTCGAATGTAATTATTATTAATATTAAAATTATAATTATTATTAAAAATTATAAAATGTTTAATTTAATAGTTTTTAATAAAAAAATAAGAACTCTATTATGAAATATTTTAAATTTAAAAAATGAAAAGTTTTCTTTGAGAAAAAGTAAATTCAAATAAATGAAATCAAAAGGAAAATTTGGCATTAGAAAACAATTTAAAACAATTAGCTATGTACTTCAAAAATAAAGCAATTTAACCCTTTCCAAATAGCCTATCTATACGATAAGTATAGAATCAAATTTCTATTAAGTTCTATTCGACATAATAGAAACAACAAACAAGAAAACGAAAAAAAAATCCCCACAAAGAAGTATTCTACACGGTGGTAAAAAAGTCAATTTTGACAAATTATAACGTATCGACCGAAAATAAACAGAAGTAAATCTCGAATCTCGGTTCTGTAGATTTGCTGAAGAACGTATTGCCTCTGTCACGGATATTAAAATGATTCAATGAGTGTTTACGGGCATATGTATTGGTGCGTTGGTGTGTGTGGTAGCAGTAAATGATTCGGCGGGTTAACTTTAATCAAAGTGAAAAGTGGAAGCGGGTCTTGAAAAGGGGGTCTCCTATAAAGTGACCACCAACCACCTGCGGTAAACGTGCTCGTTCCATACCTCACTAAACATAAAGAGAAAAGTCAATTTAGCAAAGAGGTAATGATGTGTGCCAAATGATATCGCCGGCACTATATAAGCACTATATGTGTTTGTATCCAATTTCGGCTTTTCCTTACGTTTTTGATAATTTTTTATTGTAACGAAAATCAGAAGGCAGTTAAGTTTCATTCTCTTTTAACCCAGGTTTAGCGAAATTATCATTTTAAGAACACATCATATAATTTGTAACTGGTAAATTAATCATATTTGGGGTCGCTTTTGGGTTTTTGTCTTTGCCGATTGATTTATGCTTTTGTTACTGTTTTTGTTGCTCATTTTTTGCAAAGTTCTTGATGATTTTTTAAGCGAATCTCTGTTTAAAAACATAAAATATATATTTAAAATAATTAAATAGCAAAAATTTAATTAAATTTAAAAAAATTAATAGATTTCTTACACTTTTTGAACACCTAGTATGAAGAGTACGGTCAGTACGACAGAAGAAGAAACGTCACGGTCGCAAATTGTAAGTCTCGTCTTTTTTAATTGACGCGAGTGTTGAAACAACAAGTGTATGGAAAATCAATCTATGTACCAGATACCTGGTATATGAGTAACGCATGAAATTCCTTTAGTGTAAAACGTTTCAGCAGGAAGCTACCATTCGCCATGGTTTTCTTTATTCACGTGATTATTATCACACGGATAACATTAGCAATTCGAATAAAAAGCAGCTAAATTATGCAATGAATATGCAAAAGTAATTAACGGAAAAACCTACTTTTTCTTCTCTTCTCTCTCGTTCGCTTTTGTTATTCAATTACCGCTTCTGGATATTCTATGTATTGCCCACAATTCGCGGAACGCTCGCATAAAAAACAATAAATTTAATGGTTTCTAAAAGTTGCGCTGTTTTACATTATTTTACTGTTTTATGAATTGCAAATAATATTTAAATTAGGTACTTTATAAATTAAAATTGTGGGTATTTTCAAATTGATATCGTTTTTGATGTTGAGCAAATTCTTTAAAAATTGAGTTTAGATTTTCTGCAAATCGCCGTCAAGGGGTTAGTTAACTATTGCTGAGAGCCTCAATTAAGAAATTTCATAATTCCTTTCAGAAAAGTAATACTTGGTAGTGGACGATGAATGAGACTCACTTTTTGAGTTATTTCAAGAAAACTAAATCTCAATGTGTTGCTATGGGAGTATATTGCCACAATGCTGTGGTGACACCACCCTTTGCCATGCTAACTAATGGAAATTTAGTTTTTTGGGAATAGTTTAGAAAGTATTTATCGCAGACTTATCAAATACGTTCCTAATAGGTATTTTACGCCAATTAATGATATTAAATTTATGATTGGTGGTTTGTCTTGAAAAAAAAATTAAGTCATTTTGACGTTTTTTTTCAGTTTTTTTTCTTCAACAATTTTAAAATTAAGTTTGTAACTTAATGGTTGCGCACATATTTTAGTAATAATTATTATAACGAATTATTTAAATAATGATACAAATTTAAAAGATTTTTTTTTCGTAAGACATCCAAATTTTTATAAAATAACGGGAAGTCGGAAATTTCTTGAAAAGTAGTCCCAATACCAACATTTTTTTTTAATAAAATCGTCTTTAATTTAATAAAGGATTTTAATATGAAAAGAAAATTGAGCTGTCTCATTTAAAATACCAAAGTTGATATCAACTTCTGGTATAACCGGAAGGGGTCAAGTACCAAAACTATTTAAGGTCCGTAAGGTGTTGGGAATAATTGTAAAAGCAAAAAGAAAAAATGCTGTAATAGTTCCTCCAAACCCTTTTAAGCGCCCAATTAAAATGGACCCTCTGCATAAATTATTAATTATATTCAATATTAATTTGATAATTTTAAATTTCTGTAAATAGTAAAGATGCAGATGGGAAATTGATTGCTAATCCCGTATATAGGTTGATTCACAGGTAACGGACCTCAAGTGGATTATTGCGAGATACAAAAAGGTTCATTTTTCGTATTCAGTTTCATTTCAATTATTTCAGATACCATTAAATTTTCATCAAAATTAATTTAGATTACAACATTAGATTAAATTTAGCTAATAGTTTTTATCAAATAACAAAAATATTATTTTGTTTATGTATTTTTGTCATTATAATATTTTGTAATAAAATTTAGAAAAAACAGAAATCATTAATATAAAAATTGTTTCTAACATTAAAATTAAACAAAACTCATAAATTTAAAAAATAATAATAAAAAAAGGAAACAAATTTAATGATGACTTTAATTAGTGCTTCCTGTTTGTTTACGAGGCCCTTCTATTGAATATATTTCTCGCATGTAATTATATAATATGATCCATCAAAGTACCTACTACATAGTATAGAGAAAACCAGTATTCGGTTGGTTATTATTTTATTATTTTAAGGGTTCGAATTGGAAGCAGCAAAAGCAGACAAGTAAAGTCTAAACGATTTCCTTTCGTTTCCATTCCATTATGGTGCCGGGACCTAACCCTTTCCTGTCTTGTCAATCAACTATAAAACGAACTATGTGTATACACACTCGTAGTGTACACTGAACAGGGCATCGAGCACTCAAGTTAATTATTATTATTTGAGAGTCGCGCATCTCGCATTATACAGCAGAAAAGCGTTCGCAATAACCGATAAATAACACGCATTGACACAATATGAAGATCTCCAAGTTGTTCCCAGTTGAGCTATGACATTTGATATTGTAGGAGCGCGATGGAATTACAACGTTCTGATTGACGATGACAACGTTGGGAAAAGAAAAAGATACACACGCACACATACATTCAGATGCATAGATGCAATGTACATAGGTACATATATTAATGCTATGTATGAAAGTATTATTGCGTTCTGGCATTGTGCAGATAAGTATCGACAATAAAAGATAACTATCCGATAATTTGGTTTTTGTCGGACGTCGTACGTCCAGCTGAAGAAGGTTTTTCTGTCTTGCCCAACCGTTAAGCGCCTTAACTATTCGAAATTCGCTTCTTCTCTAATAATGGCATCCTTTCCTTGTATGCTATACTTATATACTCAGTACTATCGATTATTGATATAGTTGGCTGGTACACAATGATAATATTGTTGTTAATTGACTTTAAATAGATCAACGTTTGATTGATGTCTTCAGTTAATGTAACTGTTTTTGCTATATTTCACATTTCTAAATAAATGTTTGATTTTTTTTGTTATAAAAATCATTATCTTAATTATATTAACTTTTTGTATTATGGGTGAAAGCAATTTTTGTACCAACCCAGGCATTGTTTCTTATTAAATAATTTTTCTAAAATTTGGTACATTACTATAAGGCTTCATTTCCGATTTATTGGCTTACCTTTTAATATTTTACCATTTAAGGTTCACCGGAAATGAGCCTAAGTTTTAATTTTTAAATGACTTCAATTTAAGACTTGAAACTTAGGTGTTAGCATTTATAATGGTGGAACTCATGATGGTTACCTTGGATACAATAGAAATCTATGAATTTTTACAAATTAAATTTATTTTTATTTTCATACAATTCTGCAAATATGAAAAATTGGGTTTCAACGGATTAATTGACAAAAAGTACTATGCAAAAGTCCAGGTGGCCCATAGTGGAGCTATTTAAAAAAAAGGACTTATGACCCAAAAACCATTTTGGTACTACATTTTATTAATAACTCACTAGGGTTGTTGGGAACAATTTCAACTAATTCCTATACGTCGTCTAAACCTTGGAAGAAATTACAAAAATTAAATTTTGAGCACTTCAAAAATTAAAAATTAAAAATCCAATCAATAAATTGGAAATATAGTCTTTAGAAAAAATATTTGGAAAAAATCGGTTGGTAAATAAAAATAAAATAGCAGGGGTAGCCCTAAAATCTCCGGGTATATTGACCTAACTGTTTTTTTCTTCAAAAACTTCTAAAAAGAAGTTAACAAAAAAATGTTTCATAAAAAATAACTTTGAAAGCGTGTAATTAATCAATTTTTCAAAATTTGCTTTTCGAAATCCTAAAAATGGGCAATTGTACAATATAATAAAAAAGGTAGAGAATTTGTAAACTAGCTTTTCCTGAAAACTAAAATCATTACCCAACAATCTTAGAAAACGTAAAGGAAGAGTGATTTTGCACAATAATTCTTCTAAAAAATTCCAACTCTTCGTTAGGTCATCCGTTCCATTTTCGATGGATATTCGGATAAAATAGATTAAGTCGACGGTCACGAACTTTGGTCACTTCTTTTACCTCACAAATATTCCGTACGTATTATACAATAAAAGCAACTATATAGGCGATCGGCAACAAAGTGCCTGTAATCGTTAATAAACGACGTGCTCGGTGTAGGTATATCTACAAGACGCTTCTAATATAAAACATTAATACGTATGAAACGCATATCAATGGGAGAGAAAAAGCGATTTGTTATTTTATCGTGTCCGGAGCTCTCATTTTGTCGATCTGTAAGTTTATGTAGTCCCTACTATAATATGTGCATGTTAATAATGATAATGGGCAATATCTCTCGAACGGAGAGTTTATATTATTAATTGACAGCAGCAATAATATCTAGTGGCGATCTTCGCTCAGATAGCAGGGACAATAACCACGAAGAGTAGACAACAAGAGAAGGCTGACGGCTGGCTGATCAGCCAGTAGTTGTGGACTTGTGTACACCACAATCTATCTCTTTGATTTTGCAATAAGAATTTTCATCGTCTGTTATTTTATTCTTCGGATTTAAACATTTAGTCATTTTTTTAATTAGCATGTTTTATTAGATCTAGAAAATAATTTTGCTTCTGCGGTATATTTTTTATTTAATTTATAAATAATATCAATGCTTTATTATTTTATTTAATAATTAAATAAAGATTCGCTTGAGTTAAATGACATTTTACAAAATTGGAATTGAATAATGCAGGATATTTATATTAAAATAAATCCTTTCGCCAACAAATAAAAACTGGCAATATATTTAATGATATTTTAATGAAAAATTATGCAACATAAAAAGTCGAAAAAAAAATTATGGCGTCAATGCTTTACAATCAAAGGTACACATATAGAAAACGTAGTGTAGATATAAATAAAATCGTGACGATTTAAAAGTTTTATTGTCAATAAATAGCCGCGTTTCATTTTGCGTTAAAAAAGATGACAATGTTTATGAAGATATAAGATCGGGTAATTTCTGATTTAATGTGTACGTGCTGCTTTTATAGATGCTGTCTGTACTTACATGTCTTTATGGGCAGTTTATTAAAAGACGTTTAATAAGCGCTCAGCGTTCGCATTAAAACCTTTATTTTATACTATATATTATATACTCGCACATATTTATTTATTTATTATACATATATATAGAAATGGTGTGCAGCTTTTTATGCCCGTGTCTTCGGCTGCTTGTACAGCGCACATATATTTTCTATTTGCTGCTTTTTACTTGTATAAATATTAAACGCGATAAAATATTTACTGCCGTAACGTATCGTGTGCGAAAAACTCAAGTGATTTTTAATTCACCCAAGTTTCATCTGAGTTGCCGGTTTTTTCTTCTCTCGGACATTTGTGGAGGTGCTTTTTGCAAAGCACACACATAGAGATATAAAGAAGTTAAGAGCCACAGCTGAAGACTGATGTAAATTTATAAATGCTGTAAAAACCGTCAATAACGACATCAAAGACGCACTGTTAAATGTACGACACACGGAGCAGAAGAAATCTGCAACAATTTTTTTGTTGAAAATTTTAACATATTGATTCTGCTCTTATATAAAATGGACACTGAAAAATTGGAAAAATTGAAAGCTCGTCTGCATTTAACCCTTGATGATCTTGCTTATCACTGAAAAACGTAGAGCACTAGACTTCATGCATCGGAATAAAAGAAAAGAAAATCGAAATATAAGAGTGTACAAGTGTACATAATACACATTCATAATCCATTTATCGATTCACACGGTCAAAAACCCAACCGGCAACTAATTTATCTGATCAAACACCAAGCGGCTCTCGTTCTTGATGTACCTGTGGATTTTTTCTTAGAGACTCAGTAAGCGCTGTTTAATGTATCTGTAGTTCTGCGTTCCGTACGTAGAGTATGTATAGAGAACACCGAAGGATAATGCCGAAGAATAATAATCCTTCGCATCGTCTGTGTGGCTCTCTTTGTTGCAATAACTAATGAATAAGCCGGTAAGCAGATTAGCATCTGGCACTTATGAGCCTGTCCGGCTAGAAGCGAACGTGCCTAATTATATTTGTAAATAATTACTTGACGAAATTCGAACTTTACATAATATGTCTTCTATTGCATTGGCTATCATTCGGCTGTTTATGACTTTTATAGCTCATAAGTCATTAATTTTGAATTAATTTGTTTGAATTTCCATGTGGAATTAAACGTTGCCCATAATTTATCTTGTTATTTCGACTTTATTCCGATATTTCAAGCCGTTTTTCAAAATAAAAAATCGTTATAATTGGCGTCCCTTTGAATTGGCAAATTTTGATCTTTTGAAGGGAGTTTTCAACAGAGAAATAATCGGTTTAAAAAAAGTCATGACTTTTTCAAAATTCATTGATTTTTTAAAACCCTTTAAAAAGCTATCGAAACGTTACCAAATGGGTTCCTTTATGTTTGAGATATGTTTTACCCCTAAAGCTCGTGGGTGTGGTACTTTTCATTAACTATTTTACTAGTTCAAATAAATTATTTTATAAGCAACTCTAAAAGATAAAACATTTTAAAAGAATCAACAATAATGAAAAAAAAAAAGAAAAGCAAAAGTTTGATAATAATTAGCAATTGCTATAAGACATAAATAAAGTTTACTATCATGCAAATATCCTTTCATATAAACGAGAGTCGTACACGAAGCAAATATCAGAATGGTATAATATATGAACGTGTTATAAATGCACTTATTAAACAGTAATAAACTTTAGCAAAGAAAGTTATTTAAATGTAAATACCTTCTTGTACTCTTAGTCACAATGCAAGGCACTTTAGACAAGAACACGTGCAGAAAACCATATGATTTGTCAATTTACCACCAGTTTTTCCACTCAAGTATCGTTTTACCCAACACAACTGAAAATGTTTACTACTTACCACTCAAATCATAAATAACTGACTATTCATAAATAAGGGATTTTTGTATTTGCTATAAATAAAGACACATTATTTATCATTCATTTACAGAAAATTTAATTTTTCACTTAATTTTGTGTCGAAAATGGGTTAGAGGTTTTTATTGAAAGCTTCTTTAATTAGACAAGTTACTCGTAAAGAAAAACTTTTTATCAGGAGACAGGGAATTCAAGCTGATTTTTTTGCAATGAAGACATTGTATAATAAACCATCATTTATTGAACAAAAAACAAATATAAAGTTAATAATTACCAGAAATAAATGAAAAAGAAAAAAATGATATAATTTGTGGACATTAACCCACTTGGAGCTGAGTAATCACGATCTGCATTATTCATCCAGCAGTTAATCATAATTGTGTCAGCAATTACAAGAGAATGCAAACAGTCGTCTTTTAATATGTGGGCTGTTTCGAAACACGCAATCCATATCAGCTATATTCGAAACGGGCTCGAAGAGATTGAAAATGCTCGGAGCAGCTTCTCGAACGTGTCTTGCGAAAAGCGTTAGTGTACCTACCTACCTTCTATAGTAGGTAAGAACAGAGAATGAGAAAGACCGTTAGTCTTTGTTTTTCCTGCTAATTAAGCATTTTCTGATACGGTTCCCGGTACGGTTAAGGATCCAATGTGCACTTGTAGCCGCGGCGTCTGCGTGATCCACTTAACGAGATGTCTGAGTCTGCCCTTCTTATTTCTCTTCCACTGATGCTCTGTGGCTGAGCTGTGTGCCGCAGTTAATAACTTCCGCGCGCAGCACTGCTGGTTGCTCTCGAAACGTGGAGATGCTGGATGAGTCGGAAAGAGGAACACCACCCATGAACACGGCGTTCACGTGTTCCCCTTCATGTTAGCCTATGATGCATTGTGATGCCCCGGTCACGAGGATATTGTCTTCCTCACGTGCCATTCAACGTTACGTTGCGCACTTTTTAATTGTGATGGTACTCTTCTCTCCGACTAGCAGCAGAGGAAGAAGAAAGCTCTCTTTGCAAATAATGCCCTATGACAACGACACAGCAACAACGGTTCGTCTGCTTGTTTCATCTGCTTTTTGCCAGAGAGCCATCCGCGAAAACGAACAGAACGAGTCGGAAATGCGATTTCTGCATATTCGAAATGCAACGACGGAATATCAAACCAAACAAAACTTATTCAAACTATACTATATATTTTATTTTATGACAACTGACTTGCTGGAAATGTTTTAAGAAACAATACCGATGACAATATTGTGCATGTTAATTTTGTTCATTTTATGCATATACTTATTCGAACTGGAGTTCAATTGTTTTTTTCTTTTTAGTTGTTTTGATACAAATCTCTTTAGTTATTTAAGCTTTATACTACTTTATTTTGAACTTTTTGGTTTAAATATACAACTAAAATATTATAATACTGTTTTTATTCATAAAATTTTGACCTCAATAATAGTTGGCTCCTGAAACAAGTAGTTTCAATGGTAATTAATAATTTTGGAACTACTGCGCATGCTCTGTAGGCAACTGGAAAGTATGTAAATCTTCATTAGTTGGTTCAGATGCAGAGTTGTTGTTCGGAAGACCCAGCTAAGTTCATTATACGCGCCAAGCTACTGTTAAACTGTTAAAGTTTTTTTTTCACATTTTTTGTGGAATAAATTACACTGGTAAATAAGGTTTTTGTCACATAAGCTTAATATTAATTATTAATGTGATTGTTGGCCCAACTTTATTAAAAAAAATTGTTTTGTTCCGGTCACGTCCAGTTTTTTGGTGATAAGTTTCTAAGATACACTATTGAGATTCATTTTAATGAACCAAATTCTTAAATACTTTTTACCTAACTTATATCTGTTTACAAAATTCGGATATGTGCCCGAATTATCCCGAAAAAATAGACGACTTCTATTTTATTTTAAGAAGAATTATTTGACATAGAATAAATTTTGATAAATGATTCCAAGAAAACAATTTGAGATAGAAAAAAAGAAATAATTGTTCCTAATATTGATATTTTAAAATACTATCAAAATAATTTATCAAGTTTTCAATAGGTTGTTTCACTTTAGAAGAAAGAAAAAATTAGTTTTAGTTTTAGTTTTAGCCTTTGTATATTCAACATATGATATAAATTTCCGTGTGACAAAAAAAGTTCAAATTTTATTAACAAAAGTTATGTTGTAAGAAGATATTTATTTTAAGCTTATAAAGAAATTAGCACTTCACACTTTAAATTTTTGGATTTTACAAATTACAGTTATAAAATTTAACACTTGCAGAAAACAAATGAAACTCTTAAAAACCTTCAAAAATAGAACGGCAAACAAAGAAAAAAAAACTGAACATGAAATAGGAACGAAATAGAATTGTATTGTGGGTGTACAAAACGCAAGGCACAAAAGTCGTCCATGGAGTATTTAAAAAGTTGAAAAGCTATTAATACCTGACGAGTATTAACGCACTAATATGGGCTGGGAACCATAAATATGATCACTAACTAGAAACCTATGCTTTGCTATATAATTACAGGTGTAGAGGTGTTACAGCGACCGCACGATCTGTGATTTTCTTCTTCTCTTCTGCTGACTCGAATGTACTATATGTTTGTTCGTTATGTGATTCGTACCGGCTGATATGGTACTTTTCTTCTTCTCGCGCAATGCTTTCAGTGCAGTACATACCCATACCACCTAACCAATCTTGTTCTGCCATATAATATGTACTGTGTACACCTCTATACACTTATACCAAAGGGTTACAACTCTTAAATTAGGTGTACATGCTTTAAAATATTTATAAGTTTAAATACTGTTTACAAGTTATGATAAACTGATAGCATTTATACTATGTACAATATGATTTAAATGCTGCATTTTCTATTTATATAAATTTCTCTCTTGCATTTTGAATGTTTATGTGTTTTTTGATTATGAGTAACTTTCTTGTAAATGAAATGTTTTTATAGTGTTTATACCTCTTCAGATATTTTACACAATAAAACACAAGTTATATTTCAAATTTATTGTTTCGGTTATTTTAACAGATTGTATTTTATACTAAAGCGTAAATCAAATAAAAGTTTTACAAAAAAGAAAAAAAATATTTGCACTTGGGAAACCCAAGATACAATTTACAATTGCTGAATGAAATTCGATAAATGAAAACTATACACTTTGCCTGTTCTGCCGTCTTTTGAAGTAACTCGAGATGCACTTCTAAAGACAATACATGACTGTGACTTTTCTATTGTGTGTGCAAAAATGCATTCTATCCCTTCAAGTGCAAGCGAATCCAATCCTCAAATTCAAACAGCATTGTTGTAAATCGAACCGAAAAACAAGAAAGCGTGAAGAACCGCTCCTAGATTAAGTTTTATCAGTGTCCAATTAAGGGTAGAAATACAAAAAAAAAGATAGTTACGTGTGTGGCCTCTTCCATAAAACCGAAAGCCAACCCTTATATCAAGACTAATTTTACGTTCTACATAAACGAAATCAAGCAGAAAGACCATTAAAGTCTTAAATCTCCGAAGAAAAAAAAAAACAAAGCATTAAATAAACAATTTTCCCAGTGATTGAATCTCTTTGCTGAATGGCTCTTGAGTGATGCTGGAGTCTGCGGAACCTTTGCAACATCAGCCAACAACCAACAGCAACGGGTCTTTTATAGATTTTCGAGCATTTAATGGCAACGTAAATTTCAATTAAGGCGCAACGCATATAAAAAATAAGATCAGGCGCATAATTAATTACAATGCTACTAAGTTATTACTAATTATCCGTGTGTACGTATATGCAGTTAAACTTGACTAATATTGCGATCGTAATTTATGAGTAATTATAAAATTAATTATTTGTGTACCTAACGAACGTTTGATGTACGTTAATGTACACTTTCTTATATATTGTTGCTGTATTTCTTTTTTTTTTTTTGGCTTTTCTTCTTCGTATTCCTCTACTTTGCTTTTAAACAATCTTCTTTTCTGTTTATGATCTATTTCACTCTTAAATTATACTATTTTATTGCTGTGTAATAGAAATTTGCTTTTGCAAATTTTAAATTAGCTGCAATTAAAACTTTAATTGAAACACAATTTTATTTTCAAACATTAATTTCACACTTTTGTGTAGATTAGAATGCCTCCAGGACTGTAACATTATTTTTTCTGGGGATTTTATTGATCAATTTTGTAATTTCATATGTTTAGGACAGTTTTAGATTGATTTTTAAGTTATAATAATAAAAATTGTTTTATTTTGTTAAAAATAATTGGTTTCAAAGGGAACATTTTTAGAATGAAAAGTTGAATTAATCATCTTTAATTAAAAAAATATATACTGATAGAAATCAAATCTATTCTCAGAGATATTTTCAGTAGTTTTGTAACTTAAACTGATTTAAACGTTGAAAATATTTTAAAGAAAAGTTCCAGAAAACAGCTCTGAATTTTTATCATTTTTAAAAAAGTGATTTCTTTTTGGAAATCGTTTTCAAGTAATTGGATACCATATTCTTTTTTTTTTTAATCAAGAAAAATTGCAACAAAAGCAAATCTTAAAATTGAAATTAGTCAATTTTAATTTTTAACATAAAAATTTGAAAAAAAAAATTCAAAGTAGAAAAACTATTAATTTGAATTTCAATTCGGATTAATTTCGCTTTCCGTTTTCTTTAGCAAATTTCTTCACTGACAAAAATTGCATTTATTGATGTTTTATGAAATTCCCCCAAAATAAAAAAAAATCAATGCCTCATGTTTTTATTTTCTTCAACTTATTTTCTTCGACTAATAAAAACAAGAGAGGAACAAAAACAAAATTTACACACTGCTCTTGGAACGGAAAAATATAAAAATGTGAAAACGAAGTTGAAAAACAATTAATTCCAATCGTAATTTTGTTAGATTATTAACTTATCATTTTCAGAAACTAATTTTTTATATATAAAAAATCCCGAATAATAATTGAAAATAAAAAATAATGAAAAAACAGTGAAAAATAATAGGAAGTAAAAGGAAAGGATTTTGAACCTTGGTATAATAAAACAAATGTAAGAAAATTAATCAATAACAAGGTTTGGCATTGTGTATAGAAAGAGGCATCATCAATTGGTCAAAGGAAGAGTGGAAATGCGATTCGATAATCTATAGGATAATAAGTTACGAATCGACTTCCACCAGCGCCAGCGAAGGCTCTTCTTGGCCGGGCTGAATCGGTCGAACGAAGCCACCGCAGCCACAGTCAGCAGCAGCAGCAGCAGCAGCAGCAATTTTAACGCGAACTTAGACGCGAAACCCGCACTGAGTTTCTATATCCCTCATGCGGTTCTTTACGACGCAGCATTAGAGTTAACGACTTTGATTCATGTTCGGACATAAATCCGTTTCGGATATGAGTTTCTCATACGGTTTCTCACTTTTATACGCGCTCTGCACCGCATCGAAAGCATAATCGTAAAATTTATTAATTCATCTCTCGACCCGATCGCAGCCACATTTAATTAATTAAGCAGAAGCGACGAGAACCTTTAACTATCCATCGCTATCCAATAGCTATGTAGATACTTACAGATAGGAAATGCATTTAAACCTGGGGAAAAACTTTTTGCACATATTTTCCGATCGCTTCTAGTATACTATGTATACCGCAGTACAAGCGGTTTTCTCTTTCGCAATAATTGCAATCCGCGTGCGGGGATTTATAAGTGAGTCTAATTTATTGTTGTATTGGCCATAATACAAATCTACGTACGTACTAGTATATCGGCGAATAACATCGATTAACAGCAATGGAGAAATTTCCAGTTTTAAAACAATATAATTACATGGAATCAGATTAGAATGCCTGCATGTTATTCCATGAACTTTTAATAGATTTCTATTAATATTCATTTTAGAACACAATGCATATATTGCATGGATTGCTTGTGCTTATGCTATATGAGCCTCCGTAATATCGATATAGGAAGTTGACAACGAAAAAGAATAACAGAGACTGTGGTTGGAGAAAAAATTACAGCCAATAGATATCAATTTACCGGCCAATACTTTATGATATTGCGTGATTCATAATTTCTAACTGGTCGAAAGCTTTATTGTACTTCTGACACACCTTTTATTCTCTCTTCATATTTACCTTCTTGCATTTCGAATTGCGAATAAATCAAATGTCTCATTTTGTACATTTTCTTATTCTTTTATTGTTTGGATAGATTTAATACTTACTTATACTATGGGTTCAAAATATTTTTATTTTCAAAGTTCATATTTTGAATACAAATTATACGGCTATCGAAAATTAAGAAAACGATTGCGAAAGGTTAAGAAAAACCGATGGATTGCATGCTTTTTAATTTGAACTTGATTTTATTTAAATTTAAACTTTAAAAATATATTTTTAAAAATACCCCTTTTTTATATAACGCAGGGGTAACTGATTTTTTACTTTTTCTTAGTAAAATAAATTATCCAAGTTATTTCTTAAGAAGTAAAACAAATGATATTTAGTAGCTGTACAGTTGTATTTTTTTCCTTAACTGATCATTTGTAGAAAAATTAAATTAAAAAATAAATAATTTTACTTAAATTGCAAAGGTTTTAAAGGTTGATTATATTGTATTTAAAATAAAATTGAATTGTTGCAATATCTTAACTTAACTAGTTCAAAATTAATTAATATTTTAGTTTTAGTGCAGATTCCTCTCTACTCTCGGCGAAATGGGATGGTCAGATGCAATTAAATTTTTTTTTCAATTTCTTTCATAAAAATAAAAGTAATATATTGATTTAAAAAAATAATTCAACAGCTTATTGGCAATTAATGTTTCCTTAATTGTGTTGGTTTTCAATTATTTCTTTTTTTAATATATAGAAACTTTTATATTTTGAATATCAAGTAAGATTATCTATAAAATGAAACTAAAATTATTGCGCTTACCTTAGTGAGCTCAAAAGTTATACAAAATTTTCGTAACTTTGAGTGCGGAGCCTAAATTGATGCAGTCACCACACATTTAAAATAGGGTGCCGCTAATAGAAAAGCTCTTTCTCAAATTTGTCTATACAATCTAAAGTAATGAATCGATTTTAATTATGTTTTCTATATATTAATTAGAAATACAATGTATTTAATCAAATTTAACTAATTTTAATGTATATCTCAGAATTTACAAGGTGTAAAATATTTAATTTTTGATTATTCTTTTAGAAAAATAAAGTGAAAATTAAATAATTATATAAAGGTTTAAATTTTCTTAAATATTATGAAAACCATTTTGGAATTACTAAATTAATTCAGAAATTATTAAGATATATTTAAATGTCCATGCATTTTTAATGGGACGCTCTGAGACTAATTGTTTTTTTTTTACAATTATTATTATAAAAAAGAAAAAAATATGTTTCCATTTAAATATTGTAAATTAATGTACTAGTGTAAATTAATCTTCCTTTAATTACTGCATGTACTTTTTCAGTTTGAGCAATTTTCTGATTTTATACCAAGACCTAGCATTAAATATTTTATTATTTATATATAAGTTCTAAAAATTCAATAATCTTGCGAAATATAAATAGTAGGTAAATTCCCTTTAAAATGGCATCAAAATCGTTGCGATATGTTAATTGGTTCAAAAGTTATTTAAGTTTTTCGCAATTTTGGGTTCGCTGCATACTCACTTTTTCATTTACAAATTGATGCAGTCTCCATGTATTTTAGATGGGACGTACAAATTTGAAAAGTTATTTTATAAATTTGCTCATAATAATAAAAGTTATGAAGCTATTTTAATATTTTTTTCTGTCAATAAATTATAAGTAACTTGTCATTGTTACATTGAACAAGTTTCAAATTTCGATGTATTCCTGATTTTATACAGGGTGTTAAATTTTTAAGTGTTATTAATTTATTAACAGAGATTGCATTTATATAAATCATTATTTCCGATTTATTAACATAAGTTTAAAATTTTTTGCACTTCCGGTTTTACCGGAAATAACCCTAACTTTGAATATTTAAATAGCCCCTACCCTTTTTTTTCACATTTTTGGATTAAAAAACGTGTATATCGTTAATTTTTAAAGTGATCAACTTTTTCTTTACTCATAACTAATCTATTTGTTTTTTTCTTCTTCTTTAAAAAGCATTTAAATTTGTTATTTAAAAAAATGTTTGCAATTTTGAATGATTTTTTTTAAATAAACTATTTCGTAGAAAGAACGGGAAAACATGGGGAAAACCCACAAAAAAATGAACTAAGAATCGAAAAAGCACTATGCTTGCATATAAATAAAATTAATAATGATGCAAAAGTAAATAGTAGTAATTGAAACCTGCAATAAATAATTAATTTCTGCATTGAATCTATATTGTGTTACCTATGCAGGTACGATACAAACAGCAACCGATTTTACAAATATTAAGTAGAGTAGAATGGAGAAGAAATTATGATTAATCACCCGACTCTGGTATAATATTGCTTATGCTGCTCTATGAGAAATATATTTATTATAAAATATGATTATTATAGCCGTACGAATGTTTCATACATGATTTACTTTCGACTAATAACAACACAGACACAACTTAATTGCTCATCAGGGAAATTACTTAGCAGGCAACAACACGGTAGTTAAAACGTAATATGAATATAATCACTCAAAACTAAATTTCATCACCCAAGAATCCATCTATTCTACGAGTATAGGTACTAGTACTGCATAGATATAATAATTTTTCCGGTAATTTCATTTATAAGAGCAGCAAACTGCGCCGAGCGCGAGAGAAATTGTTGGCGAGCTTCGAATGCCGTACACTATTTAAGAATGCTTAATAAAATGCGCTTCAGTGTATAACTGTAAACTGTTTGTTTAAACATTGCTCGATGGAGAAAATTAGAGAAAGAAAAATGTAACTAAACAAGACCATCATCAGGAACGTGCCTGAATATTCATGGAAGTGTTACAGATGAAGAAGCTCGCGCTCGTGTTGTTAATTAGCTAATTTAAACCTCTACTGTACTGATGTTTTATATATTATTATAGTAGAATTAAATTTATAGTGGGTTTCTTATTTGAATAAAAAATGCTGTTTTTTTAATTCTTTGATGTAATATGTGCGTTATAAAAATATAATTAAAGTTATTTGCATGTATTTGTTTAATATGAATTTGTGTCAGATCTAAATACACAAGAAAATTTACTGTTTTAAACCATCGAAGAACAAAAACTGCGTTTAGAAAGTTTCAATTTGCTTTGTGCATTTTTATTTTACGGTTATACCTCAATCAAAATTTACTATTTTTTTTAATGTTTTATTGGAAAGTCATTCCTTTATTCGCTTACAATTTTTTTTTTTTTTTTATAAATTTTTAGTTTCTACATTATTATTTTTTGTTTATATTATCAATAAATACTTCTTATATTTATCAGTGAATTTACTTTTTACCAAAGTCTAAAATAAATAAAATAAAAAATAAACCTTTATGGTTTTTGATTGGTATCTCTCTGAAGAGATATTTTATTGTAGCAAGGATTACTACAAGACAGTAATAACAGAAATAAATAACTTACTGAAAACTTTTCCTATATACTATACCAGAGTCCAACTTCGGGAATGCCGTAGAATAGAAAGCATCTTATTGTAGGCGTACGGCTACAGAGCAGAGCACAAGCGAGAGCAATCTCTACGTTTATGTAGTTCACTTGGACTCCAATGCAAAATCCTTTGAATTATTCAATGAGCGCACGCATTACATCAATAAGTGGCCAGTTTCGATCAAACAAGACATTTTTTGCCACTGTAACACATCCACACAAACTACATATACATACGATATGCGTGTTTCTGCTCTTTGTTTCTTCTTTCCATCACAGGCATCTTCAGCATGGCTCTGCACACTGCAAGCAACAACAAACAACGAGGGAGAAAAAAGCGACCTCAGGGAAACGTCGCATAAATCTCTTTGTTGTTTCAAAGTACACACGTGCATACGATCTATACCTAATTTGGTCCTTACTATTTTGCATGCTCATATTTGCCTTTTCGGGATGACCGCAAGAAGCAAGAAGCTTTACGTTTACATATTACGCTACTTTAACGCATTAAATTCTTCGTAGTCTACTATGTGTTCTGGAGTGTGGTTTAAAGTTTTTAACAAAAGCTTTCGATGCAGATATTCAATTTGCTAAAGTGCTATTTCTATTAGCTGAAGAAGTTATCAGTTTCAAATGAACAACTCTAACAAAATATCTATCAAAACTTTCCAAATCAAATGTATTAAAACAGTCTGCTAAAACTTTTTTTACTTCTAATCAATTTTGAAATTTGAAGAATGTAGTATCATTTTATCCATGAGATGAGACAATATATTAATATGTTGGCATTTCCGGTTTTACCGGAAGTCGTTACAATCTTCATGATTTTAAATGGCATCCTATAGTTCTAATTTTATTTTTAAAGAGGCCTTACAATTAAAATTCTTTTGGTGCAATCTTTATTTTAAAATCTTAACAACTTTTTGAGATATTTATAATAGTCACAAAGGAGAAATTTTGTGACATCTTTCTAAGGTCATAACTTTTAGTACGATGAACAAATACTACTTACTTAGTTTTGCTCAAATTAAGGAGCAATAGTGATGAAAACTATTAAAATCATTAAGTTTGCAAAATAATATATTTCTAAGTATTAAAAAAAAGTTTAATATTAGAATTAAAATCAGTGAAAACTGAAAACATTGTTGTTTTAAATAGAATGGTTTGCTTTTTATTATTTCATTTGATAGTGAAAGAAATATATATGTAAAAGTTATCAGCATGATTTATACTTAAATGTAATTTTTAAATAATTTCCATGTATGGCAAGGTATGGTATGGCAGGGTCCACTGTCTTTGTATACCATTTCCATAAAAATCAATATATTTTTAGAAAAAAAAAAAAAAAAAAAATTAAAAACTATTAGGTTTAGGTATAGAACTTGCTTCTAAATTTAATATTACTTTTTTGCCCTCTATCGATTTTGTGAATAAAAAATGTATGCTTTCATTTGATGCAATGAAGTTTTTGCTAATTAAAAAATTTCAGCACTGTTACTGCTGCAGTACAATGTTGGCTAAAATAATTAATTCTGGTTTATTGTGTAGAAAGTTACAACTTTAAAAAGATGTCACAAAATTTAGCAATTTTGAAATTAAAAATATCTTGGAAAGTTATTAAGGTATAAATGGTATAAACATAAAAATGGCACCAAGATTTGTTTTATTTTAAGGCCTACTTAAAAATAGAAATTGCTAAAATCATGAAAAATACCATTAAAATAAAATGCTTATACCATCAAACTCGTATCATTGATAAAATACTATACTGAAACTTTCAAAATCTTGTTTTTCTTAAAATTTAAAAAATATTCACAAACGGGATCAATCCATCACCCTGTATATATTCAAAAAACGTCAGTGTGTCCTTTATGAGACTTCACAATCATTAAATTTTTATTTTCAACATATTATTATTTATTACGTTAAAAATTCAACAAGACATTAAATACTTTAGAGCATAATAAAAAAAGAAATATTGCATATCACGAAATAATTTAATAAATTATCCGATTAAAATGCAATCACCATTAATAATAAATAATCACATTTAAAAAATCAATAAATGCCTTACATAAATAATAAATCAAAAAAATTATATATATATATATATATATATTCACTTAAAACTATCGTTAATTAAGCAATCATGAAAATAATAATAAAGACATTACATAAGTTATGGACAATTAATAGAAACGAACCGATTGAAGGAATGCTGCATTTCATTGTATTTTAAGCCGAATGGAAAAGCTCATATGCAAATTTAATGTCTTTGCGCAACATGTAAACAAGGAAGTATAAATGGCAAGTCCTAAATTTTAATGTTCGGGCAATAAAGGCAAAGACATACTGTAATATAGATTTCTCGCTTTGTATCGTTTACGTTTTTGCCACCCACATCTATTTAATTACCAACATGCAAAATGCGCCATCATAACATTAGCTTAAACTGCGCGGAAAATTCGCATGCGATCATCGCTATAAACACGAATCCTCGTCTCTTTTTTCCTAAGCTAAGACCTAAGCTAAATAAAGCGGATGCGATATCAAATTTTCACTTACGTAAATGCATAAGTGTGATTAATAATAACGATATGTGCGTAACATAACGCCTTCATTCTTCTTCTCACACTCGAAACATTTCATGTGCGTTCGTTTTTTGTTTTCTTTCTTTTTCTTTTTTGATTAATCGATTTTCTTCTTGAAAGTAACGACCTAAGTGTTCGGTCATATTATTGTTCGCTTTTGCGTTTCGACACTTTCTCAACGAAATAATTGTGGCCATTTCTCAATATTATTCGATTAAGAAACATGAAGAAACACATCACGCTCAATGGTATAAAAAAGTATAACTAATGAAATTTGGACATTTTGCGCAATTTTGTTATTGATTTTTCACTGTTTGGAACAACAATTATTAACAATTTTGCTTATTTTAATATTTCTCTTCCCTGTATACCGATATTTCTTTTTGGAACAAAAACTTCTTTGGCCCCTCGGACTGATAACTCTAAATTTCTTTTTTAATTTAAAATTTAAATCCTCAATTTAATTCCATAATTAAATTATAAAAAAAAAAAGTTGCGCAGTCTTATAGAGTATTAAATTATCTATATTTTATCTAGATAACTTTTTTCGGATTGACCTTTAGTTTAGATAATGCAGGGCGTCAAAATGGAAAAATAATATTTACAATTTTGAAAAAATTGGTCAATGTGGTTTCCCTGTGTGGGTCGTAAATCCACGAAACCAAAAAACTCAGTGGGTCGTTCCCGGGGTCGAAAAATAAGATGGCTGGAGTGGTCTTACTGATTTATTTCTATTTGAT
>JASKGO010008342.1:0-11675 GCA_030556065.1 Holobus sp. GC000080 | reverse complement strand
TTGCCTATTTCCCCATCTTTTCAGATCACAATAATAACGTCATAACCATGGAAACATTACAACCTTAAGTGGAAACAGGCAATTTGTATTAATTTCAATAATTAATTACAAGAAAACTATTGAATCGATTTAAATGCGGTTTTCACTATAATATTGAAAAAAATATTCTCTTTAAAATGACGGGTCACTCGACCCCCCATGCCATTTAAGATTTTTAAGTCGGGGGCCGTGGGGGGCGGGGGTGACTGTTACGCCATAACGAAATATTCCAAAAGATGTCCCCCTAACAACAAAAATTGACGTGTCTCAGGGATTTTTCTAAAAATTAGTAGTTTTCATGTTATTCCGGGTGGATACTTTTCGCTGGGACACCCAGTATAAATGACCTGTTGGTCTAAAGGTATTACGTCATGTTTTAGGAAACTCGTATCTGTATAATATTCAAAGAGAAATTCGTCATTTCAACTCCGTTTTTTAAATTTATTAAATCACTTCCAATTATTCTAAATATCACAATTTGACATTCATTTCATTTGCAACAAGCGTATTGAACAATAAGTTCATATTTTGACTATTTACAATTACCATGAATATTATTATTCATAAGTTATTTGTAACTTTAGAAAAACCGGACATTGTATTTTCCAGCCAGGAAACCATAGGAAAAAATAATATTCAAAATTATGGTGTTTTAAAGAGCTACTGCAAGAAAACTAAAATTGGAACAGACATCGAAAAATTGTTAAGAGATACTCCTCTTTGAGTACAACTCTCTAAGTATTTAAACTTAAGAAAAAATGGTAAGGGGAGCGGAAATTTTTTTTTTTTTTAAATTTCCAATTACTCGTAATTACTAAAAATGTGAAAAATATTTTAAAAATTAGTAATGTAGATTAAAATATTTGCAGTTTGAATTCAGATTATTGATTCAGATTGGTTTTGATATCAATGCAAAATTGAAATTTAATAATAAGTTTTAATTTCAGAACAAAATTACTGAACAATCTTAGCAAAAAAAAAAAAACAATGACGCAACTATACATTCCTAGTATTAATTAATTAAATTTAACAAAGTTAATAAGCCAAAAAGGTACAAACAAGCGAAATTAAAACAGTAAAACAGCAGCAGCAGCAGCAGCAGAACCCTAGTTACAATGATTGGAACGAAGTGCAAGAAGAGGAAGGAACGAAAGAAAGAAGAAAAAACTTCCTGGTTTAATTAGATCAATGACCATTAGTTGAGTTTAAAGTAGAAATCGTAATTAATGCAATTGTGTTTTTCCAGTCGGCAGCTCGTTTCGCATACCTGATACACTACTACAACACTATACCATATACACAATATCGAGTTTCGTATACTATTTCCATGTGTATGATTTTTCATCATCATCATCATCATCATCATCGTATCGCGCGCGCACTTATTACTGGAAACCAGCCAAAGCATAACATTAGGCAGCTTAGATTCGTACTAATTGTAATAATAATGAAAGCACAGAAGCGGTGCTGTGTTCGTTAGTTAGTCATTGTGGAAGAATTACAACTGATTTTTACGTTTGCCTGCGCCGCTTAGTTTCTGTTCGGAATTCCTGCTGTGCGTTACTTGTTCCTCTCTGTACACATATTGTAATAATAATAATATATTCGCGAAATCGGAAATTTTTGGGTGAAATTTTCATTATTAATTGGCGCCAGTGAATTGTTAATTAATTGACAGAGTGCTAGTGCTTTTGCGTCATTTATTAGGATGATAACCGCTTCATTAACATTTCCGCAATTATCATTAGGATCAGAATTTCAATGCGAAGGTAATTTTTTATAGCAAACAATCATCAAAATCGTAATTATATATACTTTCCGTGTGATTGTGTTTGTTTTTTGTTTTTTCGATATGCGACCCAGCAAAAAACGGTTCCCATGACGATTCGAGCAGAGATATCGCTACCTATATAAATTATTATTGCTGGCAACAATTTTCTTTGTTGGTTGTTGCTGCTGTTGTATACTCTTTTCAAATTGGGCAAATCACGCAATTGGGTCGACCTTGGATCCACTTTGCCAGGCATTTTTTTTTTTTTTTTGTTAAATGCCATCGATCAATTTTTGTTACTGCTGTACATTCTGTTTATATTTGAGGAAGACTCCCTGTACCTATTGGTACGAGCTTTCAGCACGCGAAAACTGCGTACAAAATTTATAGATTCCTCGCGTTCCACCTTAATAAACCTTAATAAGTAATTTATTTGTATACTTTGTATATCTGTGTACACATGATGAATCATACTTTAACTTTCCCTTTTTGAGAATTGCGCAAATATAATAAGCAATTAATTACAGGAAAAAATTCTCAATGCGATTTAATTATTATTTCTATTTATATAAATGGATTTATACTAATTTATAATTATTCCCTGGATTTACGTCATATTTTAATAATATAATAAGTGATTTTATAGTCTATTAATTTATGCAAGTGTATGCAAATAATTGGGACGTTTTTTATGCTTCATTTTATGTTATGAAAGTCTAATAAGCAAACAAAAAATTATTGTCGGTCCAGATTTGCTTATGTAATTATTTTATGCGTTGATGTTTGCTCAATGAATTGCCGAAAATCCGTTCTGAAAGTACAATACAGGGTGCTGCATTTTAAATTACATTGTAGGGTTATCTTTTTAATGGCATATTTAAGAAGAAAAAGAAAAAGTTTCCCTTTTTTAATAAACAATTAACACTGGCATGTCACATGAACTTGTAATGATTATTTTGTTTTTTGGCCCACCTTCGTTAATTTAAAAATCCATAGTTTAGTTCCAGTCAAGTCCAGTTTTTTTTTTTTGTGATAGCTATCGGGCAATTTTCTCAACCCAAATATGGGTAACATTTTCGGTTTTAAAGATAGTGACTCAGTTAAATTGACCAAAACGAACAGAATGTAACGCCCAAGTTATAGCTGTTTACAAAAATCGGATATGTGTCCTGGTTCCCGAATTATCCAGAAAAAAATCGGCGATTTTTTCTTTATTCTAAGAAAATTATTTGACTTAGAATTTATTTTGATAATTAATTCCAAGGGAACTATTTAAAATTAAAAAAAAAGATAGTTCCTAATTGATATTTTTAAATACTATCTAAATATATTTTTTTTTAATTTTCAATATCTTTCTATAGATATTTGAGAAAATTAAGTTATACTTTTGTTAACCATCAGGGCAATTAAATGATAAGCACATTCCTCTGTGTAAAAATGTGATATTTCTCCTGGTATCTAGTTTATCTATGACTGATAATCGTCAATTTTTAAATAAATAATCAAAAAAGTTAATTTAAAACTAATTAACATAGGAAAAAAATTAAAATTTGCTTCCAATACCCTGATTACTTCAATTAAAACCTTTTTTTTTTAGTTTCACAGGAATTTCCAAATATAAATTACAAATAAATCATTGACATCAGTAAAATATAAGCTATTTAATAAGCTCCTAGAAAACAATAGTTTAAATTTAGAGCAACAAGTAAGCTATCGATATTTTGATAAATTCAATAGAGTTTTAATAAAATTTATTTATTGGGAACAATTATCACTTTTTTCTTAGGTTAAATAGTTTTAATAAATTGTAAAAAAAAAATTGACAATTATCTGTATAATTCGGGAACCAGAAGACACATCCCTTCTTTGGAAAAAATATATCTGAAAATCATTATATTCTACAAAACTTTTCCCATTTAATCGAATCTTTATCTCCACTATTAACAAAGTTGTAACCAATAAATGCGACTGTAATTGAACACCCTGTATACTCCTAAATTAAAAAATATATATATACATAATATTGTTTTGTTCTTACTTGTTTGTATTGGATCTATGAAATATAATTGTTTCATAATAATAAGCACACAAAATAAATAATTATTTTGCCTGAAACACAAAGTCCCAAAAATAATAATTGATACTTTGGGACTAATTATAAATGTTGGTAATTAGTGTAAAAACAACATAAAAACAAGCGAAAGTTATAAAAGAAGTACCTCTAATGAATCTACAACAATATAGATACAAAAATAATTGCTTCCTACGTTTTAATTACAAATATGTTTGTAATTTAGTTAATTTCCAGTTAATGATTATTCTGATCAATTTTTTTTTAAATAAAATTAATAAAATTTGGAAATTATTATTTAAGCTTTCATTTCCTTACCAATTATTCTTTTTGCTGTAAACCAATTAATTAACTGTTAATTTACAAAAAAAAATGAAAGGATTGTTTTTTGCTTTTTTAAATTCTTATTATAGATTTTAAATATTGATTTCATAATTTCCGAAAATTGTAATTATTATTAAAGTGGTTTAAGTAGTAGTTTTAAAATAAATTGCCATTTTGCAATTTTAGACATTCTCGAAATTTGTTTGTAATGTTGCGCTAATAGTGTAAAACACTACATTATTACTAATAACTATTCGTTTTTAGTATTTGAAAGGAAAAGTCTTTTTGTTTTTAAATTCATTTCAAATTTTGAGATTTTTTTTATAAGTAAAAAATAATAAATTTTCGGACTAAGAAAACCTTGTGTGACAACACTAAAAGTCTTAATTATGCAGTTTTCGGTGCAGTTGTTTTCTTTCCCTGCATATTGTTTATTATGCACTTGGCTTTACTGCCTATATTAATATTGTTGTCGTTCCGGTCGATGGTTTCGTTGTAAAGTGCGCACCGAGCATTGTCTTCGATAAAAACGACGATGATTATCATCAGGTGAAGAGCACTCAGGTGTGGCTTTTGCAATAATAAAACAGCTAAAGCTATGCTTTAACAATAAAACGCGATGAATAGGAAAAAAGGATCGTCTTCTCTTCTATATGTTTGCTGTTTGCACACAGAGTTTGAAGTTTATTTATAGTAAACACAAAAATAAAGGCGCTATTGCTATTGAATAATTACGAAACAATAGTAATTTGCTATTTAATTAACTATTTCCACATATAACATGAGGATTGCATCGATTGTTTCAATTTATGCGCGCCAAACAAGAAATTTCTTGGCTTGTATTTGTATGCTTTTTCTTTAATGAATTATTGTTGAGTTTTGTCTCTGTTAAAGCGCTGGGGCGCTAGACAGTCATTCAACCCCTCTGAATAAGGGTGCAGAATAAAGTAGAGTGCTTTTTCGCAGACTTGTCTCTCAATTTAATTGACTTTTTTTTTTCTTTATTTATTTTTTATTATGTTACAAAAAGTGTAATGTTCACAAAGGACTTGAAATTTTTACTTAAAGAGGTTTTTACCTTTATTTTACTTGTTCAGGTTTCAACTTCAAACATTTTTTTTTTTTTGAGAAAAATTAAGTTGTTTTAAATGCTATGCTGAAAATTTTAAATTTCTTACTTATAAGTTAAAATTTTTTAAAACAGACATAAAATTTGAGGACATAACAAGAAACAATTTTTGTGATTTTATTACCGCAGAATTATTATTTAAAAAGAAAACTTCTAGGAACTGTAGAACTCTTTATTATTTTCAAAAAAAAAGGGTGCGACATGAAGTTAGCACCCTCTAAATATCTCTAAAAAAAATTATTTGTAAAAAATTTAAACCATTTGTAAAATGATAATGTGAAAAATATAAATTTTGTATTCAAAATTTTAAATTTTTGGCATTTTTTTTTAAATTTCAATAAAATTTATTGAAGTAATAAATTTTAGCTTTACCATAAATCGTGACAAAAGTAAACCAAAATTTATACAATTTGGGACAGAGGCGGTATTAATTTTATTGAACATAAAATTGTTGAAAAGTTTGAAAAGTTCAATTAGTATTAATGAAAAACCGAAAATGATTTAGTACTGCTGCAGATAAAGATAAATCAATTAGTTAACCATTAGTCCTTTCTTGAATTTATACCATTACCTCCTTTACAAAATGCGATGATTAATGAGATTTCGCATTGTATATTCTGGATAGGTATAAAAAAGCGTCAGATCAATTATCCTTCGTCTATTCAAGGACGGCCATCCTTTCTACCCGGAACAATTTTTGCGCGTATAGTTATAGAAATTAATTCGAATAATTTGATCTGCGCGAACACAATGGATGGAAGCGGTACCGCTCAGCTGCTGAAAGTTGCCATTTGCCGTGAATTATATATTATTCCATCCGTTTGATGTTTCCACGCGGAGAAAGCAATATGTACGGTAATTGTTGCTCAACAACTCAGCAGCCATCGTATTATTACATTTTCCGAAAAATTAAACAATAGTCTCTGCTCGGCAGTGATCATTTCGAATGACGGTCGTAAATCGATGAGTTTTCCTTTCAATATCCGATGCGATGCGATGGAAATGACTGTCTATTAGCCGCACTTTCTATTGTTTGCTAATAAATAATAATAAGTTCGTGCTTCTAATTAGCCGTCTTCGAAATTAGTTCTTAATTGAATCTTTAGTGACGATGGGAACTAACAGGGCTCAAAATGATTTTCTGTCCAACTGCCACTTTGTCGCTTTTGTCTTGAAAATTATTATTATTTTATGTTCCTCTTACCGAATTTGAATGTTATGCTTAAATTGGCACTTTCGTTTTCTGTTTAGTGAAATATTTAATTTGCTCTATGGTTTCTACTTAAAGTAATTGTTTTGAGCAGAAAATTCCTCGAAAGAAAGTTCTCCATTGAAATATTTGGTTGTTTCATCGCTTTAATAATTTTCAAAATTTAATTGTTGCTATAATAATCTAATATAAAAAAATGTTTATCATTGCAATAGTGGAATTATCCAAAAATGAAAACTGTTATTTTATTTGCAATTAAATTTATATTGTTACTTTAATAACCTTTAATAAATTAGTTTTGAAAACCGTTTTTTAATTTGTTTTTATTTAATTAATTAATTTCTTAAAACTATTGATTTATTAAGTAATAAATGTTACATTTCTGGATTTATTATTTATTTAATTGCGTAAAAATAATAAAAATGTTATACGAAAATATAATAATTTTCCTTTTGCAATAAAATCCAAGGAAAATTTTCCTATACAGAAAATAAAGCAAACTTTAATGACAAATACAATTAAATTCTTTTTTTATTGTTGCTTGTTAATTGTTTTTTGTAATAAATAATGACCCAATTAAATTATCTATTAAATCCAACTGACAGCAATGATGATAATTATTAATTATTGATAAAATTTATCTAATGAATGAAATTATAATCTCTTCAAAGAGTTTCATTTTGGCTGCAGAGAAAAACAAAACGGTTTCATTAAAAGTGCCTTTTTGGGTTTATACATAATGAATTATTGCAAATATGAAATTATTAACAATTATACAGTCGAAATGGTAAAATTGCATTTAACTTTTAGTGCCTTGCATTTATTTCCTTATTTGCAAAATAAATAATTTCCTATTTTGCAAGCGCATAGAAAAGGAATTGCGCAGCACACGAGATACGGTTTCCAAAATAGGTGCTGAAGATGTTGAGGAGAAATAAACGGTTTCGAAAAGATGAATTCGATTATTTATGCACAAGACGTTAATTACCTACAAGCAGTCGTGACTAATAAGTTGGCCGTTGATAATTTCGCAATTAATTAACAACGAAATTTAAGAATTAACTGACCGAGCGTTGTTCCTGTTACTCGAAAAAGTCGATCACTAAACTTCCGCAATTACTATTTTTTTCTCTCTGCGAAACTTTCATTCGATTTCCTGTTAATTTTTCTGATTTTTCCTTCGTTTTTTATGGTTTTTAATTGTTTTTTTTTTCGTCGCTTTTAACATTTTTAAAAGCTATTAACATTTCCAGTTGAAAGTTTTGTGTGTGAAGGCCGTCAAAAATCGCTCGGAGCTTTGCGAGTCCTACTGACCCATCAAAATCGATTGAATAACGGGTTTCCGGAGGTTCACTCCGAGAGTCGACATCTTGTCTCTTATGTTGTTGCGGAAAAAAGCGTTCTTTACTCGTCGATTCGCTTCTAATAAACCTCTAATTGTCTTCTCTCGATTGTGTCAACGAACAAATCGATTGTTTCCGCGTGCAAATGGACCGTTATTTGTTTATCGCTCTTAAGTTCCTAGTAGAAAACGCACTTTAATTGTTTCTTTCTATACAGAGTGCTTTTTTTTATTAATCTTTGACATTCAATGAAGCAAATTTAAAAAATATATAATTAAATATTGTTAAAAAAGTAAAATTATACAAATTAGGAACATTTATTTTTTAATATTAAACTAAAAAGAATAGATATTTTTATTTAATCGTTTTAATTTGGATTAAAATGCAAAAAATTGCCATAATTTTTAATTTGTTATATTTTTTAAAGAAAATTTAAAAAGTCTAGAATTTTAACAAATTTTTTAAGCAATTACTTTCTTTATTTTGTTATAAAATCATGTGAAATGTCTCTTCATTTAAAATAAACCAAAGAAAAACTTCATTTATTCAAATAATTTTAATAATATTTTAAAAAATGCAAAGGCATTTAAAATTTAATTAAGGAAAACTGTAATAAAATAAAATTAAGAAAAAACTGTAATAAAATATTAAATGAAAGTTTACTAAAATATTGCCAGCAGTGTGTAAACTATACTAATCATTCCACTATTTTTTTTTTAACTTAAAATACTTTTAGATTTAACAATTTTAAAGCCCAAATATCAACATATTAACTTATTAGATATACATTTTTAGAATATTACAAAAAAAATAATTAAAATTTATAAATTATCACAATTAAAATTCGTTTAAATTGCTATACATTTAAAATTTTAATTATTATTTTTATTTGTATTAATATTTTAATTATAAAAAAAACTACAGAAATTCTCTGTATATTTCTCGACTCTCGACTGAGCAAATATAACAAGTAACAAGAGTGAAGAGACACATAACGTTTGTTTTTTCTTGCACCGTTCTTCTCGATTGCTGTTCTTCTCAGTGCTGAGAACTTTACGTGAATAAATGCGCGAAACACTTTGCCTATTTTCCATCAGACTAGACAATAAACCGTTCGAGATGCGCTCCTGATTAATTAGTGCGCTCTGTGCTCCTCTTAAGCGATCATATTCCGCGATTAAGTCAATGCATCCTCACACACTGAACGTATATTATTTCCATAAGTAAGTTGTTTTATATTTGCACAAATCCAACGATGATTTTCTTACTTAGGCATGTACCAACACTACATCAGCTATATATAGATATATGCAATATTTTCGACGAGAATGCTTCACGGTAATTGCTTAAGTAATAACTTGCGAAGAGAATTATTATTTATACGACCTTATTAATTAGTCCGATTCAATTAACCCAGTTATTTCGTGAGTGTTCTTATTTCGTTCCTTATGTTAATTTTTATTGTTGCTTTTATTGGCGGGACGAAAGTTGCAAAACTTGCTTTTGGTATTTGGTCCATTGGCAATAATGCAAAAAGTTACTACTTTTAGTTTTTTTTTTTGCGTTTTTATTTTTACTGTTTTATAGTTGTGCATTAAAAAATTGTATAAAATATATATTTTTTAAGTGGCTATTTTTAAATATAAAATTTATATAGTTTTTTTTATTATTTTAAACACAGATGGAGTCAATTTTTGAGACTCTTAGGCGTTACAAACTCGTTAAAGGCTGCAGAAATGATTTTGCAGAGAATTCAAAATTTGAAATTAAATTAAATATGAAATAAAAACTAGTTTTTCGAGATGGATTGATTAAAACCTGTCAAGTTTATTTATCTGCCTTAATCCAAATTAAACGAAATTTAGTTCTAAAATTCTAAAAAATCGTTTTCACTTTTAAGTAAAAATTAATTAATCTGCCTATTTGAATGTGATAAAAAAATCATAGTAAATGTTCTTAGAGCTCCCTGTATATCAACAAAGTACATACTTGGTACGAAAAGAGAGAGACCCAAAGAAAAAAGGCAGTTGTCAGGCTCCGATAGGTTTTCAGCTTAAGTTTCTTTACCGCAAGAACCGCTGAAAGAAATCTCGTAGAACAATCAATTGCACGTACCAATCCACTTTGAAATAGATTTCGAGCTAAAAACTTCCTTTTTCTACATTGTGATACTTAATAAGATTTATAATGTACAGAGCATTATTAGCGGTTTTCTTTGTGGCACCTGATGGTTGCTTGTTGTTTCTTTTTTTCTTTTTTTTTTTTTTTCGAAACAATTTCAATTATAAGACTTTTTTCGAATTTCAATCAATTTTGTAGTTCAGCTTTCACCTATTTTTAGTTACTTTACTTTTTTTTATAACAACATTAAAATATGGTTTCTATAATATATTCTTTTCGGTTAACAATAAAATTTTAGTTTTAAACTTCTGGTTTTAATGCAAAAGAGGTGTTTTTGCTATCAGTATTCTGCAGAAATAATTTAAAATACATTGACTTTGCTTTTAAATAAATGGTAATGTTTTTACTTTTTTATTTTATATTAATGTTTCTCAGTAGTTTTTTTTTTATTACTTTAGCGGATATTCCTGCGACGTGTCTGTAATAATGAAATTGTATATTGATTATTTTTATTTCGGTTAGATGTTTTTTTTTGTGATAGTAATCTTAACATTTAAAATGTTCTGTTAAACTTCCAACGAATTTATTAATAAATACTTTTTCTATTTAACTATTTTTTTTTTTTTTAGATTAAAATTTAATTATTTTTTTTTGCGCAAATTTATAAAAAAAATAATAATTGAACTTTCTTATAATTAAATTTTAGTTTTCTTTTCAGTTATTTATATTAAATTATTCTGCTCTTATATTCTAGCTAGGGACTTATTACTACAATTAATTACTGAGAAAAAGACAGATTTCTACTTCAAAAATATAGTATTCTAAATATATTTTTCTAATTAAAACTTATTACGTTTCCAATTTTACTTCAAAACTCCCTATAACTTCTTAGTGACTCCTGCAGTGAATGAAGCTTCCTGATGCAGGCAGTCTTATTAAATTTATATTCTTGAACAAAACAACAACTAAGTTGCAACTAAGGGATCTACTAAACTAAGTAGTTTTGCAAGTTTTCAGCAAATTACAACATAATTATTTAATATTAATCAAGCCACGAATGGTAATGATAGTTTGGTCACATCATTAACTGCATTTTTTTATACAAAGAAAATTATTTAAAAATGCCTTTAAATAATTTTTTTTTCCGTTATGAAAAATTGAAAAAGTTGTTTCTTACTAAAAAAAAGTATTTTTTTTTTAATACTGTCAATTTTATTTTAATTTATTTATAACAAACAAAATATTTAAAATCAAACTTTAATGATTTTTGTTAAATCTAGACGGACATATTTTAATTAAGTTAAGTTAGATTAAGTTAAGAAGTTAAAATTACTTCGTGGTGAATGAAGTAACCATGTGAAAAATTAAAAATATGTTTATTTTGAACGCTCAAAGAAAATTTTCCTCAACTTTGGGTTTTACCCTGTTTGTACTGCACGCATGGATAGAAAAAGTGCAATAAAACAGCCTTTCTGAATATTGAATTAATCCTTTTAAGTCTAAGTACATAAAAATTAATATTTCTCAAATATCTCAAGAACTATTTCTCATACGAGCATCAAATAAACCATTTCTGAAAGGTATTTTCTTCTAGTTTGTGACAAAAGAATAAAAAAGTATGGTTTCCATTCAAAAAATTAAAGTTATAGCGGTTATTCTATTGCTAT
>JASKGO010008340.1:0-58677 GCA_030556065.1 Holobus sp. GC000080 | reverse complement strand
ATAAATTGGCCAGAGCGCGCGATAAACACTTTTCGCAGACCATCGATTTCCATAATACAATTGTATGATTTGTAAAGGTTGTTCAGGGGTGAGTCTTCCCATATTAAAATGCCAATAAATACTAAGCACAATTATGTATTTAGTTTGATACTAGTCACAGGTAACATGTCAATAAAACCGTATTAAAAAAGTACCTTCAAACTGATCACCCTTTACTTTAAATTTAGTGGATATTTTGCGCCAAGTTTTATTACACTTTATTTTATTTATTATTTTTTTAGATGTCTTGGACAATACAAATTTAGAAGACCTCATAATACAAACAAAAAAACCGTGCGCGATGGTTAGAAAAAAAACCGTCTCGTTTGCTAATAAACTCCCGACTGCATTCGAAGTGATAAGAGATTCCATCAAAGCAGCCATCTCGAAAGTGAACGCGCGAAATTGTTGGACGGAGTATATTTTCATGGAGGAAACCATCAATCCGCATGGAAAATTCTTCACTATTTGGGAAACGGTGAAATGTTCGATGGTGTTGTTCCAATTTGCCATTTTATATCTATCGCTAAATGTTTTGTTTCGTTATTCGGTAAGTTATTTTTAGCAAACTTTTCAATTCTCTCGATGATTACAAAAGTGTTTTTGAACATTGCAGTTTTATATAATTTCCATACAATTGCTACTGGACATTTATGGACTTTTTGATATTTACATACGCATGCATGTGCAGTACCACGACGAACGAGGTCTCCTGATAAGCGATGTGAAAGCAACGTCCCGACATTACCTAAGAACATCGTTTGCCATCGATGTCATCGGAATCTTTCCCTTCCGATTGCTGCTAATCGATCAATTATTTTTCAAGCACACGCACTTTTACCGCGGCTATCACGTCCACGTGATTTTCAGCCGAATTTTCCAAATTTACCGGGTGCTGGGTGCGCTGAATTATGTGATCGATGTGAAGCGAGGCTGGTGGAAAAAGGGTGCGAAAGCGATCTCCGTTGTCTTGTCCTTTTACATCGTCCATTTGATTTGCATCAATGCACTGTACTTGAATTCGTGCACTATTGACGAGGTAATAAGTTGCAATGTTTTTCCAATCAATGGATTTGATAATTGAATAATTGACATTTTCCTGCAGACAGACTTTGAGCAAATTTGCGATGAACACGATGGATTAATTTCGTATCTCACCCTAATCGATGGTGACGTAAAGAATCCGTTTCATGTTCTCATGATTTTAAATCTAGCCGTTCACTCGTTCTTCGGCTATCAGTCGTCGGCAATGATTACGTTTGCCGACAAGTTTGAATTGCAGATTTTCATTCCGGTCTTCGTGCTCGTAACGGTTTTTCGACAGCATTTGATTGTATCGCTAGTGTCTTATATTGTAATTAATCGAGCCGATTTTTGTTTTTGTTTAAATAACTGATTTTTTGCAATGGCTAATTGTAATTTTAGAGCGGCGATTTTCACCTTTACATCTTAAGGACCAGTTCCATTAAACGTTTTCAATCCTTTGCGTATCGCCTCGATGTCGTGAAGGACTTGGCGGAGGAAGTTATCGAAGAGCACAAGTATCAATTTACAATGACCAGGAATTTGGATTATGCAAAAGAACTCTCCAAGTTGGACGAAAAACTAACTTATGCGGTATTCTTTGATCGTTATTGGTAAGCTTTTATTTATTTTTTTATTTTTTTATATCTAAAGTTTGATATTTTAAATGAGACAACACAATTTTCGTTTCTTATTTTGATTCTAATTTAAAGCCAATTAAAAAAAAATTGTCTTTATTTACATAATATGTTTTTTTTTAATTTTAGGGATACTTTGAAAAAAGTAAATTTATTAGAAGGTGATGACTATTGTTGCAAAGCACTTTTACCGTTTATGAAAGTGGCGCATTACATTAAAGGCGCACAAGTAATACAAATCAACGATGTGCAAAATCATTTTTATATTCTACACGAAGGAGAATTGGTTGCTTTCATTGAAAATGATGTCTTGGATAAGTTGAAAGCAGAAGGGGCCTGGTTTGGGAGCTTAAACAAACGAGGTACCAATTTTAATCATATTTTTCCACCAAATTGTGTCTAATTAAATTGTGTTTGAGTTTAGATTTAAATTTTTTAATTAAAACAAGTTTATGATTTTATAGCGGGTTATTTTATGGGTGGTGTAAATTTAATTAATTTGATGATTTATTTATAGTAATAAAATTTTTAAATAAAATTGTTATAAATTACTTTAATATCTGGATAAATTGTCAATTAAATGAATTAAAAATTGTTACTCTAGCTAGGTTAACGGTATCCTAAATAAATTAAAGAACAATTAATTAATTTCCAATCATTAGTCATTGGACGCTTTGTAACAAAAAGTCCTCTTTCTGAGTTTATACAGGGGAATTTCATTAAGGGTGAAATTCACTTGTGCAAATATCGGCGGCGCAACGTTAGCGCCCAGCGCGACCGGACTATAAGCAGAGCGCGTCGAGTATGCTCGAGACTGACTGCTTGCGTATTTAACGTTAGCGCGTAACGTACTTTACGCAAAAGCGTTTTTTTTTTTTAATGAAATAAATAAAAAATAGAAATCAACATATTTTGAAAACGTGTAAAAGTCTGAAATATTTAAAATCAGAGTTATCCTTAGAAACTTTTCCACAAGGACTTTAATTGTATTGCATTTTACAGGTTTCACAAGACATACAATTAATATAACCGCCAAGAAGCACACGGAACTAATTTATTTCGACACTATAGAGTTCGTAAAGATTGCCCATTCCTTTCCGAGGATTAGCAAGAGGATTCAGTTTGCAGTGCGCACCGGTAGACAATACGAAAAGCAAACGTTGCACAAGGACGATGAAACAGAGCCAGAGGAAAGTAAAAAAAGAAGCAGAATAATCGCATTGATGGTGAAATACTTGGCATATTTAACTAAACCCATTGACAAGTTGTCCACTTTGATAACGGGCTATCTATTCAGAAAAAACAAGCTGTTCAGGAAAATGCAATACTACTTTTACATACATTTTACGCCCCTCAGTTGCGTTGTGCTGCTGTTCTTCTTCATTTTCGACACCTTGGCGCATAATTCGCATAACGGTTATAGTGTGGCTTTAATGATGGTGCGTTTTGTTTTGTGCAAATTTTGTCTTTTATTTATTTATTTATTTTTTTGTTTTGTTTCTGTTTTAAAGATTTGTATTTACTTGTTCGATGTGATTTTTCTAATAAGGATGGTGGTGGATTTATGTTCGCCTTTCGACGACCCAAAAACCGGCGATTTGGTTCAAGACAAAACGCTAATTAGACGAAGGTACATTAAATCTTATGCGATTTACGTGGACGTTATTTCTTCGATTCCATACGAATTGGTAATGATATCAATCGTTCATGCGCATATCGGGCAATTGGTGGTCCTCAATCGAATTCTGCGAATGGTTCATTTCTATGTCCACTGCAAAATTCTGATAAAAGCTATGAAAAATCGCATTGGGACCCTCATCTGGGCTATGGTTTATTCGAATTTGTGTTTCTTTGTCACTAAAAGCATGCTATGGTGAGCCATTGCAATTTTGCAATTTTAATGTTGAAATTTGGAATAAAAACAAATTTTGGTAATTTCAATAGGGCTTCTCTCATTTGTCCGGATGGAATCCACTGCAATTACTATAAATCCGAGGCGGAACGCAACGAAACGAGTTCGAATTTAAATATGTTGATCGAGTCCCTACTGTTCTCCACGCAATTGATAACGCAGGGAAGCTTAGTGACTTATTCCCCAGCCGTAATCAGCCACTTCATTTTCTACATAATAGTGTTCCATGTGAATGTTCTCGCGAACATTTTCACCCTCAGCTCATTTGCAAACATTTTCCTCGACGGAGATTTCTCGAAGATTCAGTTCTATCAAAAAGTTGATGAACTTAAATGGAACCTGGAGGTTTTCACCTTGAAATTATATATTTTTTCTTTTTTTTAAACTAAAATTCAATTGTTAGCAAAGGGATCTTTCCATTAGTCTGGTACATAAAGTGAAGTGTCACTTTAATACTTTGTGGAATTTAATTGAGGGTGAAATTATGCCAAAAATTCTACAAGAAGCTCCTCCGTATTTGAAGCAAAAGTTGATGGCGTATCTGTACGGCAAACATTTGAAGGACCACCATTTGTTTCGACAGACGCATGTCGATTTCATTAGGCAGTTGACGACGTTTTTCGAGAATACCTTTCTGCTTCCGGGCGATTTGATTGTCGAAAGTGGTGCAATTGATGGATGTAAGTACTATCTGCTTATCTCTATGTATTTAGGAGTGGATATGTTGTTTATATACGCCAGTTAATGTTGGAACAGCAACAAGTCCGGAATAGTATAACGGATAGTATTCCCGCCTGTCACGCGGGCGATCGGGGTTCGATTCCCCGTTCCGGAGATTCTTTCTTCTTGTTTCTTTTTTTTTATTGTTGTTTTTTTTTTTAAAGGCATCTACTTTATTCATGCCGGATTGGTGCAGGCAACTGTTGATAAAGGTGATGGGCCTGTCTTGTACTACCTGAAATCAGGCGATTCTTTTGGGGAAGTTGCTGGGATTTTGCACAAGGCGCACGAGGCCACCTATTCTTGCATTACAGCCGTCGATCTTTTAACTCTTCGTAAAAGAGACTGGCTCTTTTTACTGGAATGGTTTCCGGCATCCAATGATCTGATCAACCAGGTGGCCGAAGAAATGGAAATGGCATTAGGGCGAGCGCACATGACCTCCCACAATCAAACAATGTAATTTCATTGGCTTTTTATATTAATTACCTTTGTATTTGCTTCCTTTATGATCTTCTTGACACTGTTGAAAGTATTTTAATTTTTTTAAATAAATTTATGAGAAAAAAGGAATTAATTTATTTGACATTTTAAAAAGTTTACTTAAACTTTAGTTTTCTTTTTGTAATTTAATAATTTACTGCGAACAAATGACCCTTAATCAAAATCCAAAATAAAATATCATTAATAGCTTTCCGGTTTTCCGGAAATAATCTTTAAATGCGTGGTGTCTGCGTTTATAGCCTATGTACAGGAAGTGACTCATTTATTTTAACTTTTCTCAAAAGTCATCCCATCATTTTTTTAATTTTTACTCTTATTTTATAGAGTATATTATTCTTTAACAAAATCAAAAATTAAATTTCATTTATTACTTTCCGGTTTTCCAGAAATAAATAATTTGTAAGTGCGCGGTGTCCATTTCAAAGGCCAGTGCAACATATATATATATAAATCAAATTAACTCAATAGTCACTAATTCAATTTCAAAAATTTGACTTTAATTTTATAGGGCACATTATCCATTATCAAAATACGAAATAAAATTTCATTAATATCTTTCCGGTTTTCCGGAAATAATTATTAAGTGCACGGTGTCTGCTCTTATAGCGTATGCAAAAGAAGCGCCTCATTTACGTCAACTTTTCTCAAAATTCACCGTTAAGATTTTTAAATTTTCACTTTTATTTTAAAGAGCATATTGTCCTGTAACAAAATTTAAATAAAATTTCATCTTCGATTATTTTTGTTCCCCGGAAATAAGTTTTTGATGCGGCGGTGACAATTTCTATAGTAATATGAATAGCTAGTGCAATATAAAAGTCAATTTTTATCAGAAGTTACCATTTTGATTTTTTAATTTCAATTCTGATTTTATAAAACATATTATTCTCTTTATCAAAATCATGAATAAAATTTCATTTTGGTCTTTCCGGTTTTCCGGAAATAATTTTTAAGTGAGCGGTCTTCACTCCAATATAATGTTTGCGGTTCTCCGTTTATTACATTTATTATTTAATCGAAGCAAAAGAGGCAAACGAAAACTTTGAAAGCTAAGAATTGATATTTTTGTGCCTTTTGACCTCTACTATCTGAATTCATGCATTAAAATAAAAATGCCGAATCTTTTTTTATTATTAATTAAATTACAGATAACAAATTTCTGAGTTTTTAATAGCAAAATAAATTTAAATAAAACAATTAATTTATTTCAATTTTATTAGTACACTGGTATGGTAAAACAATTAGAACTAAAGCCAATTCTAAACTAATTTCAAAATCAATACTAATAAAATTAGTTAAAATTAGAATTATTCTGGCCAAACAATGGATTCAATCCATGGAACATAAAAGGACACCCGGGTGTAAACACCAGGTACTAGTCCCACACCACACGACTTACCAAAAGAGGTGACACCAATTATTTGATGACCCCTTTCGTAGGAATTTCTTTCCTGCAAAGGTCCTCCAGAATCGCCCTGTTCAATACAATAATTTCATTAAACCAATTCCTTTTTTTTTTTCTTTTCTAATCAATCAAATCAAATCCAAAATTTACCTGACAAGTGTCCTTTTTCAAATTGCCAGCACAAATTTGAATCCTTTCATCGATGCCCCTTTTCAATCGTCTATTGATCGAACTGCTGTAAATTTGATAGCAGCCCTTGTGGGGGAAATGCCATAAGTCGACTATTTGCAGGCGATCCGAAGAAGAGCCTCCGAAACTAGTGGCGCCCCATCCGAGAGCGTACCAGAAACCCTGAGATACTTGTTCGCTTACATGAAGACAAGCTGGTCTCACATAATCGTCCTCTACGATATCTCTGTCTAATTTAATTAGAGCTATGTCGTGATATGAAGACGGCGGTTTATACTCGGGATAGAGAAACGTTCGATTGACTTTGAAATTTTGCGGCTTGGTGTCGTTCACTGTTTCTTTTAGATTTAATTCTCCTAAGCGCACGAATTTCACCGGTCCTCTGAAATTGGTAATCCTCTGAATAATTAAATTGAAGATTTCAAATTTTCAATGGTTTTTACAATGAAGGATTGATGCAATGGCCTGCTGTTAAGACGAAATTCTTGCTTATGAGGCTTCCACCGCAGGCCCATTGGATGTCGGATTCGTTTCCGTATCCCAAAGCAGCCTAAAATTAACACTTTTAATTTTGCTATGGAAACCGGAAGACAAATAAACAAAAAACGTCATAATAATGAAGGAATTTCAATGAAAAACTATTCTTTCCTTAATTAATATCTCAAAAAATGAAAATTTTAGAACTTTTTGCTTCAAAAACTGATAGATAATAAGAGACAGAATATGGAAAAAAAATATATAAAAATGTATGGTATCCATTTAAAAAAATCAAGTTTTAACACTTTTTCGATCTCAAAGTTTATCTTCTTTTTGTGAAGGCCCTGTATAAAAAAAGTGCACATTACCACAAAAAACATATGTACACACATCTTGAAAGAGCATAGAAAAAAAATTTTGAAGTTATCATCAAAAATGAGGAAGTTATGATTTTTTTCTCAAGACACCAATTTTGGCAAAAATAACCGGAAATGAGTTATATCCGGAAAAGTTGGCATCATAGAGAAAAACTTTTTTTACAAAATCGTCTTTATTTTCCCTAAGGAATCCAAAATTGGGGTGTTCAACTTGAAATAACGAAGTTGATGGCTACTTCCGGTATAACCGGAAGTTAAACGAGCACGCCAATACAAAAATAATGTAGATAACTCGCTAAAAGTGGATCATGCAAAGTTTCAGAACTCTGCAATTTAAGTTTCCATAATAATTTAAAAGGCCACTCAATTTGGAAGAGCCTCTATAAGAAATTCCATCAAATTACTAATTTTCTTACAATAAAGAAAAAAAAAACCCGGAAATTTCTAAATAAAAAAAAATAAATTAAAAGTTACCACATGCGGGTGTTCTAAAGCAGGCGAATCCCTTCCTCCTACCACTGATATATAGACCGGTTGATTAAGTTCGAATTGATAAAAAGGGTCTTCTGTTGTGGTGGTGACATTGTCTTCGGTGGTTGTTGCATTGCTAGTTTGCCGTTTCCTTCGACGTACAAAACTTAAACCTGCATTTGAAGTGTCATCTTCCTTTTTCAGCGGAGGTAAATGCTCGTAGATTTCCTTGCACTCTAATTGGTTAATTAGTTTTCAAATTTTTTAACGACGAATAAAAATAATTAATTAGTTTTGGGATGATTTTGAATAATTTAGGAAGTTTACTTTGCTGGCTTACAACTCCTGGTTCCCTCTGCAAAATATATTCGAATTTCCTCAATGGGCAGCAAACCACGGTGTCCAGACCTTCGAATTTGCATATTGGCGGTCTCAATTTGTTTTTTACGTGGGCAACTGCTACAGGGCACTCGTGTATTTGCACGCAAATGCCATTTCTGCCGTTTTCTAAAGGACATGTATCTGCAATTTTAGTTTTAAAAGTGTTTCAATTTATAATTAATCTGACGACTGCTTAGATAAAAAAAAATGTTTATTCATTTTTTTTAATGATTTTAATGCATAGGGCTTTTGATTGTTTGATTCAATTGTAAAGCTGTAATTTCAATTTTTATTGAAAAAACTTTATAATCCTTAGATTAATTAACATTTGAATTTTTAAAAAGTACTTTTTTGATTAAAATTTATGAAAAACTAGATTTTGATTTACAGAGGAGTTAAAAAAAAGTTCACTTTTGTTCAAAAATAATTAGAAAATGAACTTTTTTGATTTACAAAAATGTTAAAAAGTTTAATTCTCCATGTAATTATTCCCTTTGGTCACCTTTGGTCACCTGGAAAGTGAAATACCTGGCACTTTTTAATGACTATTGAAAAGTTTTAAGTTTATTATTAAATAAATTATTTATTTACTTTAATTGCTTCAAGGAAATTAAGTTAAATAAAAAATAATAAAGTTCGACCCACTTTTTTCAATTTTTAAAGTAATAAATCCATCGCAAAATGAAATTACAATCAATATAAAAATTTATCACAAGTTGGAAACATTAATTATCATTTTGTTTAATTAATTACCTTTGTCGAAAGATGTAAAATTATATTTTTTTAAATAAAAATAAAAGGCATTATTGCTTATTATAAAAAATTTAATAAAAATTTATACAAAAATAAATTAACATTGAACAGTAATAATAAAACGTGTTTTGATTGTTTTATTTTTTTTAATAAAAATTGCAAAACAGGAAACCACAAAACAAAAACTAATAATTAGGCTTCTTGCTGTTCTTGTTTAACTAAAATGCAAATTTTCTTTTTATTGTCTTTTGTCAATAAAATATTAATAATAATAATAATTATATTTTTATAATACAAAAGAACTTAATTTTAACATTAATTGCAATGAAATTAATACGTTGAATTTCACAAAATATCAATCAAAATTTAATTATTGTTTTTTTTTATAAGAAAAAAGGTTTTAAGACCAAAAAAAAATTGAATACTTTACATCCTTTTTTAGTAATATCGAAAATAAAACTTTTTGGCTATGGCAAAAACAAAAAACAATTGAAAAAAAAAATCATTGACGTCGCAATAGTCATAATTCATAATTATTTTCGGAAAAATTGAATTGTAACCACGAAGCAGCTACTACTTTTTCCTTCTAACACATTTTGTATTAAAAATCCCTTATATAGGGACAACCAATTTGAACCACCAAATTAAGGACACTCAAAGGAGAATTTTTATCACAAATTGAACAAAGAATAACTTTCCAAACAATCACAGATTTTATTTATAGCACAGCTTATATTAATCTAAAAGATCTAAAGAGAACTAATTAAGTATTTAATAAAATGTTAAATTTGTTGAATGAAAAGTTAATGAATTGCTTATCTAGATGTCACATTTACATACCGTTAATTTCCAAAATCGCTGCGACAGACAGAAGCAAGTAGGAAAACAGTAGCAGAACACCGACACACCGCATCATGTCTCTTCCACAAACAAACCGTAATTAATTAAAGAATGGTCATTAGGACTCAAGGACTTGGCATTGTATATACGACATACAACTAAAAGCATCGAAGGAATTTCCTGTCGCGGACTTTAAGCGACAGAGATAGACAACAACAACAAACGCAACAGCAAACTGGTTTACTACTAATAAAGGTGTAGAAAAACCATCATAAAAGGTCATCAAACTTAATTGGGCCAAACGACTGACTCGATCCAATTAGCGTAATTAGACACTCTGGTGTAAACACCGGGATTTCCCGACAAGCCGCACACTTTGCCAAATGATGTAATGCCGACCACTGTGTAGCCCCCGAAACGGTCCTCATTTCGAATTTGCAACGGTCCCCCAGAATCTCCCTATAAATAAAAATATTAAAAAAAATTAAAAAAAAATTAAAAATATAAAAATTAACACTAATAAACTTTTTTAATGGAAAACCATAGTAAATTAATGAAAATCCATTGGAAATTTGGGAAACCAATCAAATATTTACCTGGCAGGTGTCCTTTTTGTGGCCACCGGCGCAAATTTGCGTCGCATCATCGATGCCGCGTTCCAAACGGCGAGTTTTCCACTTGCGGTAAATTTTGTCGCAACTTTTCGCCTCTACAAACTCCAAACTGACCTGCCTTAGATGGTCAGCCAAAGGGCCAGCGTATTCGATGCTGCCCCAACCGGTGGCTATCAATTCCGCGCCGCCGGAGATGTTCTTCGCGGTCTGAAGACACGCAGGTTTGATGTGATCGGTAAAACTGACACTTTGGTTCAGTTCTACAAGTGCTATGTCGTTATATTGCAAAGAGGCTTTGTACAGGGGATGTTTAACTGTCCGCTTGACTTGGAAATCTTTTGGATCGGCATCGTCGTCTGTCTGGTTTAGATTTAGATCGCCTAAGCGGATCACTTTTATTGGACCTCTATATGTATATTGAAAAGATTGCTTTGAGTTAGTAGTTGCGAAAATAGAAAATTAGGTTTCGGTTGTTGTGGAAAGTAATTTCGTTGTTTGCTTGGAAAATCAATGAGTTATATTTTGTCCATTTTGATGATCAAAAATGAAGTTTAAAAGTGATTGTGATTTTATAAGATTTCAAGGGTTTATTGAATCAATTAATATCTTTATTGTACAGTCATCGACTTTATAATACATCTTTAATATCGGAATTGCAGGATTAAAACTGCATTTTACTCGATTTTGCGCTTTTTTGATGTTACTAAATTCAAAAAAAAAAAAAATTATGAAAATCCTTTATTTCTTTCTTTCATTGCTTTATTTGAAAGGGAAACCTACTGAATCACCATTAAAATATTAACAATGATGTTGGCAGTTAGCTGCACAGAGAAGTTTTCAGTTGGAAAACAATGAAATAATTTTCCAAACAACCAAACAATCCAAAATATAATTTTAAAAAATCTTACAGTTTGTGGTTGTCTATGCAATGGGCAGCAGTAAGTACAAATTTTTCACTTATGAGACTACCAGCACAAGCCCATTTGGGATTTTTTGAATCGTCGTAACCAATGGCTGCCTGAAAACTCTTTTTTCTTAAACGATGCCACTATTGTTTTTTTAATTTTTTTTAATAACATTAAAAGTTGTTTTTAATATTAAGAAAAAGTTTCTGGATTTTGTTATCAATCGTTGGGTTTCTTCTGGAAATTGCAATTACTGGACTATGGTACGTTGACTTACCATGTGGGGAAATTCTCTAGATATACTGTTAAATCCTCCGACCAATTCCAAAGCATTTGCGAATGAAAATTTCTTCGGATACCATTCTTGGCATACTAAAAGAAGTAATGATTTTTTTGAATTTTATAGGAATAGCCAATTTTTTCATAATTTAAATTTAAATTACTATCAAATGTATTTTTGTTCAACTTCAGAGTTTTGTTTTTCAAGAATAATGACTAATGATAATACAAAAATATAAAATTAACATAAAAAATAGCTAAAAATGAATATATTTAATGATTTTTATTTGTTTGTAACGACTTTCTCATGTTTAACCGCAAATGTAGTCATTCATTCTCGTAAAAATGGAAAAACAGTTTTATTTTCACTATTAATTGATAGGATATATTGTCCTTTATCAAATTCTAAAAGAAAATATTATTTATATCTTTCCGGTTTTCCGGAAAGAATTTTTAAGTGCGCGGTGTCCGCTCTTAGAGTATTTGTACAAGAAGTACCTCATTTATGTCAACTTTTCTCAAAATTCACCGCTTGGATTTTTTCATTTTCACTTTTATTTTAAAGAAAATATTGTCCTTTAACAAAATAAAAATAAAATTTCATCTTCGACTCTTTTTGTTCCCCGGAAATAAGTTTTTGGTGCGGCGGCGACCATTTCTATAGTAATATGAATAGCTAGTGCAATATAAAAGTCAATTTTTATCAAAAGTTACCTGATTGATTTTTAAATTTTTACACACATTTTGTAGAACATATTATTCTTTATCAAAATCAAGAATAAAATTTAATTTATGTCTTTCCGGTTTCCCGGAAATAAGTTTTAAGTGAGCGGCATCCACTCAAATGGTGCTTGCTTAACATTAATTTTATTTATCGACACTAAACAGGCAAAAGCAAACTTTCTTACCTTTTTGTATCTTTTCACCTGCTTCTACTGCGTTCCTATCGCAACAAATTAAAGGGTTGAAAATGTCCAAAGTCCAGCAACGGAAAGTTTTTCTGTTGTTGGGACTCTCCGGACAATTCTTTATAGATTCGCAAGAACCAAAATGTCCGTTTCTTAAATTGCAATTATTTTCTAAAATTTATTTTATTTTTAAATTAAAAAAAAACAAAAGCTTTTTGATATAATTTTTTTTTTACTTACTATTTGGAATAGTATATTGGATCGAAAATTGAACAAAAAATATTAAAAGCAAAAAGTTGTTGCTCATTTTAGTGAGGTTTTCGGTAAACTGACTAAATGACCATCGAATTGATTGCAATAAAACCATTCCTTGTGTTTAGTGAAGCAATTTCTTACAAAATACTTCCGGTTGCGTTATATTTATTAATTACAATGTGCGCATTTTCGAAATGCGCGCTTCCGCGCAATATCTGGGGATTTCGGTTTTCCCCTAGGCGCACCTAGTGGTGAACAGTTTTCTCAAGGATAAACAGGTCAACAGCTTATGCTTGGCATACATTTCGATGGAATCAATCGGTTCGTTCGGATTGTCCGCAGGATAAAAGTGGCATTATCTATGCAAAAGTTAATAAAAGTAATAGAAGTAGTATGGAGAGTGTGCATGGTGGATACAGTGCTTTTGGCAACATTATTTAAATCGGCTACTGCCGCTTTGGTGAAAAGTGGTAATGAAGACGTCGGTTTCCTAACCTCTGTAAGTAACATTTTGAATTTGTGCAAAATTGAGCGCAGCAAGATAACAGAGCCGTTTTTGCAGTTGTTACACGGTCGTGGAAAGGACCGAATGAAAGAATGTCAATGCGTGTTAGAAGCAGACAAGACCTTTTTCCAGACCGTTCGGATAGCCCAATTGCTATCCGAAGTACTTACATAAATGACTCTGAAGTTAGTCCGACGGCCACATTGAAGAATACAGGCAACACTTGTTATCTGAACAGTGTGCTGTACGTTTTGCGCTTCACACCCCGATTTTTGCATAACCTGCACCACATTGTCGAAGAGTCCAGGTACAGCCATCACAATGACACAAAAGCCAAGTCCAGTTCGCTGGGCAGAAACGTTGTGGGTCTTAACGGGTCTAGTTTCCGAAGCAATAGCACCAAGGATTTGTCTTCCCTGACCTTTTCTGAATCCTCAAAAGCCAGGGTACAGATAGCCACTGAAAAGCTGCACGAGGTTTTCTCATCTCTGCATGACATTGAGCACTCTCAGAAGAAAAGCATCGGGCCGTACGTCCCAAGTACATTCCTGCAAGCCCTCCGAGACGCAAATCCCTCGTTTATATTGAAGAACGAGCAGCAGGACGCGCACGAATTGCTTCTGCATCTGTTCGATAACATTCGCGAGACGTGCTCGCTGCTCACGGAGCAGATGGACTATCCGAATGGACTCCTTAGGAAACCGGAGAATGTCCGTGCGAAGCTAGGAAAAGTATTCTTCGGCAGCGGCAGAAACAAGAAAAACTACATAGTGGAGGACGACATGATGGACGTGGATGAAGAGAGCGATTGCGATGTGAGCGCATCGGAACGCACCCCAGTGCCCCGGAAGAACTTCATCGAGGAGGACTTCAGTGGCGTTACGTTGCAGACCACCAAGTGCATGACTTGCGAGTCCACCACGAAACGCAAGGAGCTTTTCTTCGAGCTGTCGGTGCCCATCGACGAGAAGGTTTCCAATAAGTACCAGGAGGACGTGTACCGTCGTGTCTGCTGCAGCGAGGAGATGCTGCGCGACAAAGAGAAGTTCTACTGCAACGTCTGCCATCACTACGAGGAGGCTCGCCGATCGATCTCCTTCGAGCGACTGCCGAACATAATGATTCTGCAGCAGAAGCGCTTCCAGCATAAAGACGACGTTTTCCAGAAGGTGAACACTTTCATGCCGACGCCCCTCGAGCTGCAGTGCTTCTGCGAGGAGTGCGTGAAGAGGAGCGGCGACATTCAGCTGCACGTGTACATGCTGTGCGGCATCATAATGCACGTGGGCAGCACAATCCAGTCGGGCCACTACAAGGCTTACGTGCGCGCTTCCGATCACTTCCAGGACTTCGTCAATTGCCCGAAGCAGCCGCGAAAGAACGATAAGAAGTCCTCCGTGCGCCAACTGTTGAATCTGATGAAAAAGAGTGCGGACGGTGGTAAAAGTAGGTCGGGCACCAGCAACGGCTACCTGAATAATCCGGGCGTGGACATTGTGCAGAATGTGTGCGAGGGAAAGAACTGCTGCGGTATCAAGATGAACTACTGCGGCGAGGATAACGTGTGGCTCGAGTGCAACGACGATAAAGTGACTCCGATCAGCGTGCAGAAACTCAAGACCGAACTATCGAATAAGTCGGACAATTCCAATACGCCGTACCTGTTGTTCTACGAGAAAAACGATTTGTTTAGCCAAGAACAGTTCAATGACACGTGAGCAGTCATAGTTTTTTGAGATTTCGAGGGTATTTTTTATCGCGCGCCGTCAATTGTTAATATTGCATTGAATTTTAATGTTCCTTTCGTTTTGCGTCTACGCTTTGTCAACTAACATTTTGCATCAGTTTTTTTTTTTTTCGAGTTCCCTAAGTGCGCTCTTTGCTCACTGTTTGTTTCTTCAGAGCAGTGACTTTTTCTCTAAAAGAAGCCATTGGTCATTGTGGTTAATGTAATTAATTTATACTCCCAATTGGGATTTCGAGCTTGCTGGGTGTTTTAATAATCAATCAGTTGTTTAAATTTGTTTTTTCTTTATAATTTTAATTTAAGTAGTAGGAAGACTGAATTCCTAACAAATTAATTTCTATTGGTAGTTTTTAAATAATTGTTCTTTTATTTTCTGCTAAGGTAACTTAACTTTTAATTTTGCATTTGTTTTTGACCTTAAATTGATTGATATTTGATATCTTAACTTCTTCATAAATACTTTTTGCAAATCAACTTGTTATTAAAACACCCTCTATAATTTAAAAAGCTTTAATTGCGAATTAAAAGGCCTGGGTTGAAGTGTAAAATTTTAAAGTACATAAAAAGTGCTAAACTTGTTAGCAAAAAGATTATACATAATGACAAAAACATGTCACCCATGTTAAATACGAAAAACTGGTTATAATTTTCCAATTGATCAATGTTTGTTTGGCTTGTTTTTTAATGGTTTTTATATGCCTTTAGTCAATAATTTTACCACTTATTGGTAATTTAAATTTTGCAATGGAAGTACTCAATTCCATTTTAAATCATCTCCCAATTCGCGAAAATTTGTCTCATTTATTTTCAAATGTAGTTTTGTTAAAAAAATTGCGGTCTAATACTAGCTGAAATCTCTGTTAACAAGGTCTAATTGGTAATTTACCTGATATACTTTTTTGGTAATTTCTGGTATCCATCGAGTAATATAAACATTATTAGAGATCAGCTTTGGACCAAGGCCTAAATTGGAAATTTCAATCAATTGAAAGTTACTATAAAATATCAGCATCGAACTTATAAGTAGTCTTCGACAGTTTTGATATATTTTAAACAAAAATTAATTCCGGAAAAGTTAAAGAAAACTATAAATAAAAGCTTGTAATTAATGAATTTTTAAAAACAGCAGCGGAAAACTATTTTTGATGGCTTCTTTTAGAAGAGATGTGAAACATTGCACAAATGCAACCTTAACAAATCCCCCCACAAAAAAAGACGATTCTGAATTGTTTCAAGCGGAATATTAATTTAATGTTTTGCATTCCCACTTCTTAATTATGTGTACTTAAAGCAATTCCATTGATTTTAATAATTTATGAAAAGATCTAGATAGAAACACCCGATGGTTATTATATTAATACTTTAAAAAATTTATTTATTTCTTAATTATACATTACATACAAAATGCGAAAAGTATTTACGTTAAGTTCACACGATTGAAATTAGCGAATTATTAAGACAATTATAACTGATTGTGTGTAATTGTATATTAACAAACTACACCGTAATGAAGGTACAAAAACTGTTTGTGCTAATGGCAAACAAACTGGACGCCTTTATGAAGCTGATTTCTTTGTACTGTACTCATCTGTTTATTAATAAATCTCTCTTTGTTATAAATGTAGCGGTATATTCAATACTTTTGCGATTCCAATATCTTCCTCACATTGTCGAAATTGCTCCTCTGCCACTGCAAATTCAACTTGATGGTTTCCAAAGAGCGTTCCACGCTCTTCTTAGTATCCTTGAAGATGTCCTCGTGATGGGCCGTAAAGTTTTGGAACTAAATCAGTTAAAAAAGGAACAAAAAAAAAATCAATAATTATCAATTTTGAAGCAATTTTTTGTAAAGTTACCCATTCGTAATCGGATTCTTTAGTCATTTGTCTGGCCAGTGGTGATAACAATTGTCCAAGACGTCTAGTTTTTGGCTCCAACCTTTTAAAATGGATAAAAATCGAAATGAATTTAAAGAATTTCTTATCATTCAATGGGCACTTACCTTTTATGTAATTGCTTAATGTTTTCCTCGAGGAAATTCCTAGCTACGTAAAAACCGATTTCCGTGCTAGCCACCGAATTGAAGACACTAACGACGTCTTGTTTGCGGATGGCCGAATCGTCTTGCAGCGACCATTCGAGGAAACGCCGCAAAAGCCATACCTCTCTGCTGCAGCCCAATTCGCTTAAAATTTGCGACTTTACGTGCGCCACGTTCGAATTCAAGTACTGTTGCCACAAGAAGTTCCATTCTTCTTCGCCTCCGTGTCTTAGAACCGAACAGTAAACTACCGCTCGCAAATCCTTTGGAATTCTATACAAAAGCAAAAAATAAAAATAAAGTAATTTGTCTTTAAACAAAAAAAGAAAAACTTACAGTTCTTGTTTAGTGGGATTTTCTTTGAAAGCCCGGAAAATTTCTTTAGCTTGCGCCACGCAATCTTCAACGCTGAACAGACAAGCCCAAGTGGTGATCATCGACTTGTACTTGACACTGTGCAAAGGACCGTTTTCGTCTATAACGGTGCGTGCATTCAATTTCCCTATAGAATTAAATTTGGGAGCTAATAGTTGCTTAACAAATTGCTACCAAAAAAAAAAGCATTTTTGTAATGTTTTTGAGACTGAAAATGTTTAAAAAAATATACTTTGTACATTCCGTTAAGGGCCGATCTCTTAACTTGTTGGTTGATGACTCCCAAATTGGAAAGAGCAGCTTTCCAAGCTACATATTTATTTTCGCGGTCGCGCACATAAGTTAGAATTTTGAAGAAGACATCGTAGGGCAGTTTGTTGACCCAAGCTAAATTAGCCGAATCGTCAATCAATTGAATGCGATTTATAGTGGGAATTGTTTGATAGTCATCACTATTGAGAAAGTCGGTGAGCAAATTCCAATTCTCCAAATCGTAATTCACACGGTACAAAGCCGACGCTTGAATGTTGAACAACAGCCAATCTTTTGGATCACTGCTATCAATCTTCAAGGTTTGAACATCATCGGAAGCTGGCAGCCAATATTTCGGTTTGGTATTATTGAAATCCTTTTCGGATTTGCAAGTATAACTCACAGGTATCCACCATAGCTCATTGTTTTCAGCACGTGTCTGCAAAACGTCCCTCAGGAACCTGCTTTGCGACAATTCAACTTTGTCATTCTTGCGCTTGACTTCAACAACCGGGTACCCTGTTTGCAGAGTCCAAGTGTCCATAACGGTCTTCACCGTAAGATTCTTGGGGAAGTCGCCTTCGTCGTGACCGAATTCCGTCAAACTGTTCCACAAATCGTCCTGTTCCGCATTCCCGTACTTGTTTTTGTTCAGATAATTGCTGACTCCTTGGCGTAAAATGTCCTCGCCCAGAAACAGAGACATCATGCGCAGTATAAACGAGCCCTTTTTGTAGGAGATCGCATCGAAAATTTCGTTGATCTCACGCGGATGACCCACGGGGACCGACACCGGATGCGACGACTTCAAAGAATCGAAACCGAACACTGAGAGTAATTCGTTGGAGGTTTGTTCGTCCAGTGAATTCCACTCGGGGAATATGTGGTTTTCCGCTAGGGATGCCATGTACGTTGCGAATCCCTCGTTCAGCCATAAGTCGGTCCACCATTTCATTGTGACCAAATTGCCGAACCACTGGTGGGCTAATTCGTGCGCGATCACCGAAGCCACACCTTCTTTGTTCGATTCCGAAGAGCTGTGGTTGTCGTATAAAAGGTACTTTTCGCGGTAAGTGATCAGACCCCAGTTTTCCATTGCACCAGAACTGAAATCCGGAATTGCAATCATATCTTGTTTGGGCAACGGATACTCTATTCCGAAAAAGTTCTCGTAGTAGTCTAAAGCTTTCGGACCTATTTCCGAAGCTAAATGCACCTGAAAACCAATTCAGATATAGAAAACACAGAAAAAAGAAAAAAACTACAAAAAAAAAGTTACCTGATCCAAGGCATCTTTGCGGCACCAAATTTTGAAAGTGACATTACTTTGCGACATGGGAGCTTCCACGTATCCAAAATCGGAAACGACGAAAGCGACCAGGTAAGTGGACATAGGAACAGTTTCTTCGAAACGCGTCCAAACCCATCCGCTCTTATTTTCCCTAGAAATCAATTTAATCTATTATTTTCCTAGATGTTTTTTTTTTCTCTTTTAGTGGATGCTTACATTGCTTCCGTTTTCAGCATCGGCATATTACTCAAAGCAGTGTAGGTATCTTTGTGGCCCATGCTGATGGCAAACTTGGCTTTCATTTCCGGTTCGTCGAAGCAGGGGAAAGCGCGACGCGCATCCGTTGGCTCGAATTGCGTTGTGGCCAGATATTTCTTCGATTTATTCTCTTTGTCCTCGTAGGTGCTCCTGTAGTAGCCGGCAAGGACATCCTCCAAGTCGCCTTTGAAGGGCACGCAGAAAGTGACTGGTTTGTTCTTTTCCAACGACTTTTTCAGGTGAATTATGATGAAATCGTTTTCGGCGTCGGTACTTAAGGAGTGCACCAGGTCGCGGGCGTCGTTCACCGTAATGTGGTTCGAGTCTATTTGCAGGTCCTTGGAGTGCAATGTAATGTTTTTCGTTGACTCCACTGCTGTTGCCTTTAATTTTTCAATTTTTTTTTTTTTTTTGGGTTTAGTAAGATTTTTAATTAGTAAAAAAAGCTGGTGAAAACTAAGATTCTTAGATTTTTCGACAGTAAAAAATAAATATATATAAAAAAGGCAGTAACAAAAAGAAGTGTAAAAATTTTAATAGGGCAGAATGTTTTTTCTTCGTAAAAGTAAAATGGTAATTTGAGAAATGAAAATTTCTCAAAAAAAAACAAACAAAAAAGTTACTGGACGAACAAATTTTGTTGTTTTATTGTTATTACTTTTTTCTTTTTGAAAATGGTTTTCTTGTAATTAATATTAATTATTATTTAAAAAAAAATCATTTACTATTTTTATAAATTTTCATTTTTGAATTTAAGGACTTTAAAATAATTACTTTTCCATCCTAAACACTTACGAGGAGTTTTTTTTTTTCCTTAATAAAACCAATAGAATTTAATAAATTCAATTTTAACATTCTATTTGTTGGTAAAACAACCTCAGAAAACATAGCTTTTCACTCATTTGATCAATTAAAAAAAAGGTATTTCATATTTTTTGTAATAACTGTTAAATAAATAAATAAACGAAAAAAAAAATCCACTTTATTTTTGTAGCTCTTTGTATTTTGTTCTAAATTTCTAAATAAATAAAACTAACTGTATCTAAACTACAATAAAAAGTACAATAATGGTCAAAACTGGACACATTTTACTGGCTAAAATTGGAAAAAATTCAAACTCTGATCATTTCCATTTAAAATGTAACTTAAAAAATCAGTTTTACTGTTTGTTTAACAAACAAAAACCTGTTTTCTAATTTGTTTGTTTTGTCCAAATATATCTGTAGACTTAAAATGTTATTTCAAGATGCTAAATGTATTAATATAAAGCATTGCAAGTAAAAGAAAATGCTACAACAGCTATTATCTTCAGTAATTTCATAAAATAATTGCAGACATAAGAGCCAAGGAGAATTCAAAGTAAAATAAGTAATCATTTCAAAGACAATACATACAGGTTTATTCCATTAATTAGTTATTTAAGACATCGTTATTTATAGAAAACAATGTAAATATAAGGAAACAATGTATTTTTTATATTTAATAATTTAAAGCTACATTTTTTTCTAAGAAATACTTTCAACTATTGCCTTCTTATCAGAAATCAGTCAGAAATCTTCAGAAATCACAAAAAAATCAAATCTAAGATCAATGAATTAGCTAAAACTTAAACAAAAATTTTTTTTCCTAATTTATCATACCTTCTGAAAATTTATAAATCCTCAAAGCATATAATAAAATTATAAATTCATTTAAAAAATAAGATAAAATATAAAAAAAACCTAATTAAAAAAATAAAATTTAAAAAAATTACCTCAATGCAAACCTCTCCTTGGAAATTAAATTCCCCATTCTCATCCCCCAAGTTAGTCACGATTTCCAAGCGGTACAGTTGCGGAATAACGGTCCAGGGCAGCCGGTAGGCCGAGAGGGACCCGAGAAAGGTCCCGAAGAGAAAGGACAACAGCACTAGCACTCTCATATTGACTGAAACGTCAAAAATAAAAATCAGCATTATTTATTGCAAATTTACCTGACGGTACGTCGTAACAACCTGCTTTGCTTACGAATGCAATTAATACCTATATTATACTCGAGTATTCGACAACTGACCAAGACTTTTATTGATAAACTACATATAGAAAATACGATACTGTGTGTGCGGTTAACGCCCCACTAAAACCGCGTGAAAATAAATTAATAATCGAAATAAAAAAAAAAAAGATTGCAAAATTCGGTCGTTGCATAAAGGCATAATCGAGCGCGCGGAAACTTTCTAAAAGTTGCCAAAGATATCTATCAATAAGCGCTGTGCGGTGTTGTTGAGAGCAGTGCATTGGTGATAATTCGAATTATCCTCGACCGGATTTGAATTGATTGTGGGAATTGTCCATTGAGCGGAAACAATGCAATTAATGGTACTTATTGGGCCGATTGAGAGGAAAAGTAATACTCACTTGTTGCCTAGGAAAACACTCTGCGAGCGTTACGGTTCTTCTTCAATTATTTATACATTTTCCCCCACTTTTCGGCAGCCGTGCAGATCTACACAAAAGCTTGAATATTATCAAAAACGAAAATAAAAAAAGAAATCCATTTATGTAAGCGCACATATTGGCAATTTTCACTTCTTGAATCAATAATCAGTTGGCCGCTCGCTGAGAGTTTGTTTGTACATGCAAATTGCGTTTGGAAAAAAGGAATCCTTGAACTTGATCTTCGAGTTTTAGGAGCATTGACCCTGTATAGAAATACACTTTGATGGAAACAAGAATCGAAAGTAATTAATTACATTCATGTAATTTGTATTTTTTTTTAATTTTTTTTAAATTCCCTAGGCTAGATATATTTTAATTTAATTCATTAATGCTGTTTATATAATATATAGATAATATAATAATCATTGGTGACGATTATAATTGGTTGCCCTCGAAGGCCTTAACATAGTTAATCATTGGCTAAATTATCATAAAAACAATTAGTAGAGTACGGCACAAAAACTTTTTTTTATAGTTTCTAATAAATTTGATTTTTTGTCTTTTCTTTTTATCTTAATTCTGGAAAAGGAATGTTTCATTTGTAAAATTCCATTCATTTTTTTTACAAATGAATTAATTAATTTAATGTAAATTCTAAATTATTATAGCAATTAAGCTAGAAAGACTAAAAGGCAGTTGTTTTTTGTTCGAGAAAACAAATTTTTAGAAGCCGAATCGCTCAGCTTGAGAGTTCAGCCAAGTTTCGATCGATTTGTAGCTGTTTGCCATCCAATTAATGTTGGATTTCACTCGTTCGATGGCATTATCGAATTCGTCGTTGGCAGTTAAAACTTCGTTTTCACTTTTGAAAAGTTGCAACTGAAAGCAAAATTAACATTTTAATTTTGAACCTTTTATCATTGAATTATTTATTTATTGAAAAAAAAAAAAAAATTTCTCACCTGAATTAATTGATAGTGGGTGTTCATGTGATACGTTAAACTTTCCACCATGCTTCCCAATCGTCCGAAAGCAACTCCATAGCTAAAAAAACAAATCTCTAAGCTAATATTTAAACAACAAAAACCCAATAATATTTAAACAAAGTGAAAAAGATAAATACTGCAAAGTGAGGTTTTTCCAATTGGTGCGCAGGAAATCGAAAGCAATGTTAAATCCCAGCAGATTTTTGGCCACAGATCTGAAGACAGTCGGACCGTCTTGTTTTTTAATTTCGGGGTCCAGCATCATATTTAGGTATTGACTCAACAGCCAAGGCTTCGATGCGCATCCCAATGCTTGCAGAATTGTCTCCTTCTCGAGTGCCGACGAAGAGTTCAGATATTTCTTGTAGGCGAAACTGAACTCGGCTTCTCCTCCTTCGCGAATCGCTGTACAATAAACCACGTCCCTTAAATTAGGCGCAATGCTGTAATTTTAATAATATCAATTAGTTTATTCAAGTTTGGAAAAAGTGCGACTAATGTAAACTTTTTGTCAGCTATCATCCAAGCCCTGAAGAGTTGTCTTGATTGAACCACGCATCTGCTTTCCGAATACTTGCAACTCCATTGCAAAATCAATCGGCGTAATCGGTGAATGGTATAAGTATCTGTGGGATTTTCGATAAAGCCAGTGCTATCAAATGCCGAATGAAAAACGGCTGCTAGGAAATTCTAAAAAAAATTTTTTTTAAAAAATCAAAATTTGTAACATTTAAAAATTAACTAATTGAATAAAATTACATTAAATGTATTGAAGATTGGAGTGGTTGATAACATGTCGTAGATGTATTGCAACTTGAAGAATGCTATATTATAGGGAATCAAGTGATTATCTTTGCGTCCAATGGTAAGCAACAATTTAAATGGCACGTCGTAGTCTAAAAGGTTGGCTCTGGCTAGGTCCATTGCATTGGACAACAATTGACCTCTCACTTCGATCGGAAAGTCCATTAAATTCGAAATTAAGTTTTTCCAATTTGCGTCATCGTAGTTTACCAAATAGTACCCTGAAAATAATTTAATTTTGATAATTATTCAACTAGAATCATATGATTCTAATAAGCTCCTTTTATATTTTCTAAAAATTTATAGTTTTAGAGGTTTTATGAAAAAAAAAAATGAAAGGATTACATCAGAAATTTTCACAAGGGGTTTTTGATTAAATTGTAAAAGGGACCAAAGGATATATTAGTGAAGAAATCAGATTGATAGCTTTGTTAGTTTTCACGAAATCCGTTGATGAGGTAAAAAAAAATCGAAATTTCATCACAAAAAAGACTTTTTGACGATTTTTATTAGTTTTAAATAGTTTATTCTTTGAAATGAAGTTGCTTTTGCCTTTTTTCTATACTCTTTTCTTTGTTCAATCACTGAGATAAAATTTATTCGATAAATATCTGATGGTAATTGAAGAAATTCAGGTCAATCAAATTTTTGTCATAATAAAAATGATATTCCATTATCCATAAAAATATTTTTCATTCAGCAACCAGATAAAAATTACAACTTAAGTAGCAAAAATGTAATGATATTAAAGTAATATAAGAAAATCTAGACTTCCCAAAGAATTTCTTCACTGATTTTGACCATTTTACGAGTATCATTTGATAACTCAGGGAAAATATTATAAATATTTATCTTATTGATAAAAGTCTTTTACTGATGTAAACTATGTTGAAGTCAATACAATTGAATTTTTTTGAAGGATTCCGATTTTGTGATATTGTAAAATAAATACCTGTTTGTTTAGGATTCAAAATGTACCAATGTCCAACTGGTATTTGCAAAGTAACAGAGGTATTTTCAGGTCGCAGCCAAATTTTCGGTTTGATATCGTGAAAATCCGGATTGGCAGCCGATACTGCTGATATTGGAACATACCACGAAGTCTTGCTATCATTATAATCACGAGAATCCAAAAAGAAACGTTTCTGCAACCAAATCAAAACAATTGAAATCAAAATTAACTAATAATAATTTTGGATGATTTGATTGTTTGTTTAAGTCTTCAAAAAAGGACAAAAGTAGTTTAAACTTTTGTAAAATGTTGAAGTAAACTTAAATCGCTGGCAATTCATTACCTGAAACAACTGAACACTATTCGTTTCATAATCAGTGAGTGCTGTAACGACAGGAAAACCGCTTTGTTCAATCCAACAGTTTACCAAATGTTTGAAAGGCACGTTTTTAATATGTCCAGGCACCACCGGTTGCTTATCCAAAAAAGCATCCCACAAGTCTTCCGAGACCGCATTCCCATAGCTATGTCTCTTTAAAAACTGCTCCAAACCCTCCCTGAAAGTTTCCTCGCCAATGATATGTTGAATCATGCTGATAACCGAAGCGGATTTATCATAAGAGATCGTATTGAAGTTTTCACGCACTTGGTGCGAGCCGAAAAGTTGCGTTTTTATCGGTTTTGCCGATGGTAACGCATCAATTTGCATGGCTTCATCCATAGTTGACATGAAGAACTCTTCAGTTATGTTCCAAATCGGTTCCACCTGGAAAACAATTGAAAAATTTACTTCATTTGTTGTTATTTCCTTTTTGCAATATACATAATTTGTGCCTCGGTATTGGAAATAAGTTGCAAAGCCTTCTTTAAGCCACAACTCGTTCCACCATTGCGGGGTTACCAAGTTTCCAAACCACTGATGGGCCAATTCATGGGACATGGTCATAGCAGCAGCCCTTTGGTCTTCCAGCAGAGCAGCTTTCGAATCCAAAAGCAGGGAAGATTCCCGGAAGGTAATGAGACCCCAGTTTTCCATAGCGCTGAATCCGAATTCCGGTACTGCTACCATATCCACCTTGGGCATCGGGTACTTTACATCAAAATACCGTTCGAAATATTTCAAAATTTTCGGCGATATCGTCGAAGCGTAAACCGCTTGACTGATGGCTTCCTTGCGCGTCCAAATGGTAAACTTGCGGCCATCGGTGTCGAATTCGTAGGGCTGCAGGTCGCTTATGATGAAGGCCACAAGGTATGTGGACATTACAGGTGTCTCCTGGTAATGGTCCCAAAAATATCCAGGAATGTCATCTCTGTAAATAGACAGTCCTTGATTTGGTGAACTAAAATTAAACTAAACTAACATTGCTTCGGAAGAAGTGCGCGGCATATTGGATAAAGAGGTCATTTCTTGGGTGCGCCCTAAGCTGATGCTAAAAGTGGCTTTGTAGGAAGGCTCATCGAAACAAGGGAAAGCTCTTCGCGCATCAGTTGGCGAAAATTGTGTACTAGCCAACCATCTAAAATATAAAAAAAAAATGCAATATTTGCTATTGGGAAATTAAAAAAATACTTTGTTTGATTCGAAGTTAGATCCTTGTAACTAGTAACGTAGAATCCTTGATTTAACTGATTCAAATTGCTTGTGAACTTCATGTCTATCTTGTAGTCTCCGTCTTTGATAAGTTTGCGGTCCAAAGTCATGGTGAACATTTCATTGGCCACGTCGTACTTGTAATCGGTAACTCTCAAAAAGTAATCGTTTTTAATGTACTTTATCCTAACACTTGCTTCTTCTACGGTGATGTCCACCAGGTTTAATGTTATTTTGTCAGTCGGTTCAACGCATTTGGCCACAATTGATACAAATCCATCATTGGTAAAGTTTCCATCCACCAAAAATGGCAACATTTGTAATCTAAAATTTATATATCATTTGCTTTTTTTTTATTAGTTTTATTTTAGTAGCTTTTACTTGTAAGTTAAAGGTTTTATGTTTTTGGGTAATCGCAATCCTTTGCTGGTCTCTTTGTGAGGCCTACTGGTGGTGAAGAGTGAAGGCACTTGGAGTTCCGCTTTTGTGAGCGCTTCCGGAGCCGAATCTGTGCCATCGGAACAATAATACGGAGGCACGAAGAAGTAAACAGCTAAGCAGGATAACGCGGCCAAGAGGATGGCTGCCATTACGAAGAAGAAGCACAGGAGCTTGGAAATTGAAAGCTTTCCCGAAGAACTGTCGTCGTTTACGGCGTATTTGCGTGCTTTGGAGCTGTTCTCCAAATCTACGGAGGCTGGAACGCCTGAAACAATTTTTTTTTGGTTTTGTAAATTGACTCTTTTTATAATTTCTTAGTATTTTTTATTTTTATTTATTTATTTTTTGCATTGCATTGCTTTAATTAGGAATAATTAACATTCCTACGCTTGGGATTAGGAAATCAATTTGTTTTTTTGTTTAGTGATGAATTACTGCAATATCTAAACTTATTCTTCTTTATTTCTTTTAAGTAATAATTTAATAATTAAAATAAATTTGGACACGATGCCTTCCAACTGAAAATACTTTTCAGTAAAAATCCAGTAAAACCGGAAGTATTGCATAGACATTTAGATCTAGGATATTGATCTATTTGTTGTTAGTGAAGTGAAGTATCAAAATACATTGTCTTATATTTCTGTTTTTTTTTTAATTTGATTATTTTTTGTTTTTAAAAATTGATTCACTTATATGTTTTTAAACAACAATAATTAAGGTCTACAAAAAAACATTTTTTCCGAATTTCCACTTAAAAATTATTTCCGGGAAACCGGAAAGACATATATTAAATTTTATTCATGATTTTGATAATAGATAATGTGCCCTATAAAATAAAAGTAAAAATTTAAAAATTTAATTAGTAACTTTCGAGAAAATTAAATTTATATGTTGTACTTGCTTTAGAAATTGACACCGGGCACTTGGAAATTATTTATTTCCGGAAAACTAAAAAGGCATAAATGAAATTTTATTTTTTATTTTGATAAACAACAATGTGCATTAAACAATGTGAGTAAAAATTAAAAAATCACAATAGTAACTTTTGATAAAAATGGACTTTAATATTGCTCTCGATTTTTAAAGACCATAGAAATGGACGCCGCGCATCTAAAACTTATTTCCGGAAAACATAAAAGACATAAATGAAATTTTATTTTTTATTTTTATAAAGAAAAATATGCTCTATAAAATAAGAGTAAAAATTTAAAAATAAAAATGTAACTTTTGATAAAAGTTGACTTAAAAACTTCTCTCGCTTTTTCAAAGACCATAGAAATAGACGGCGCGCATCTAAAACTTATTTCCGGAAAAGCCGAAAGAGTCAAAACGAAATTTAATTTTTGATTTTGCTAAAGAACTATTTGCTCTCTAAAATAAAAGTGAAAATTAAAAAATCTAAGGAGTGACTTTTGAGAAAAGTTGACATAAATGAGGCGCTTCTTCTACATGCGCTATAAAAGCTGACACCGCGCACAAAAAAATTATTTCCGGAAAACCGAAAAGATATAAAAGATAATTTCTTTTGCATTTTGATAAAGAACAGTATATCCTATAAATTAATAGTTAAAATTAAATATTTCAATGAGAATATGATGATGGGATTAAATTCAAGAAAAATCCTAGCCAACAAAAGAAAATCATTAAAAATAAAAAATAAAAATATTCTTAAATATAATCATTTAATACCAATTAAATTAAAAATTTTAAACTAATTAAAAGTAAACAGTACCTTGACCATAATAACCAACCATCATTAAAGCTATTTTAGCGTGCCGAACAAACAATCAGCGAAAATAGCAATCGCGGAGCCGTTTGGACGCTCGAACGCGGAAACACTTTATGCGTCGCGACGCTCGCAACTGACCACTTTCGCAAGCCGACGCTACCGAAACGCGAACCGACGTTGCAAAGCGTCGAAGCAACTATACTCCATTGCCGAACGTTACACTTTGTTAATCTTCAAACCAATCAATTTCGATCTTTTTAGGTAAAACAAACATTCGCTAGAGCTTTAAGAATTTTTTTTTCAATTTTTAAGCGCGCCAAAAGAAACAGAAAAAAATCTCAAGCAATTAATACCGATGTGGAAAGGCGACATCCAAAGCGCCCATTAATTTATTAATTAAGCGAATGCAAGTTTAATTAAAGGGAGTGCAATTCGAGACGTGCATTCCGCAGCAACAATAAATCGCGCGAAATTTTATTCGGTTTCGCGGTAAGCGCTGAAATTGTGCGCCAATTCGATCGATGCCCATAGGTTGATCGAAAAGTAAGCCAATCAAACTAATGGAAACCATTAGAGACCATCAAGAAGGTATCTAATGGCCAAAGGTTTCTTCTATCTTCCATATCCATTAATAACTAACGTTATTAATGCTCTTTAAATGTTTAGAATTTCCGGAAAAAAATAAAAAACAAAAAAAACAAACAAAAGGAAACAATGCAACACTTACTTGAGTACTTGACATTGTTCACTGTTGATGACATTCTTCGAATCTTCGAATAGCAGCGCGCAATTGCAACAAAAGAAGAACCGTTTGAAGTGCGAAAGACCGATGACTGCGAAGTGATGCAAGTCGCGCGGATTGAGCGGCTCTTGGACGCTCTTTATTTTTTATTATTTGCAATTATTATTATTATGTCACCGCCACAGTGTGGTGTCGTTAAACACCCACTCAACGAACTTGTCTTTTGTGCTGTTGTTGCTGTTGTTTCTGCTGTTGCTGTTGTTGCCGTTGTTGCGGCGTCCTACCATTTTACAAATCGCTTTTGCGTAATTTTCCCTAGATTTATACATATCGATTGTTCCGAATGGAATTGCTGATTTATTTGTGCGAACGCTTTTAATTGCAAATTTCCGTGTCTTAGACATTAGTATTATTGCTTGTTGGCCTGTTAGTTTAACTATATGGTGTCCATGGTGGCCGTTACGCAATTGTATAAGTGGTTTATTAACACTTGCTTTAATTGTTTTCAGTTCAAGATCGCTTCAGTGGATTATTTTCCGCTTTATTTTCAGTGGAAAAATTGATTTTTAACTTAAAATTTATTACGTTTTTCTTATTTATTTGTTTTGTATTTTAATTATATTATATTATCTCCTTAAATCTATGATTTATTATTTAAATTTGTTTATTTAATTATTGTTTTTTAGTTGTTGCTAAAACAAAAAAAGAACTTAATTTACGTAATGTAAAGGGACAAGCAAATAATGTTTCCTTGAAAAATGTATAAAAGTTTATTGGCTGTTGCTTAAAAATAAAATTGAACTGCTTTTATCACAAGGAAAAAGCATAAATATACATAGTAAATTCTATAAATAAGGAAATTGTTACTGATTATTTCAAAGGAAACTTTTCCACTTGTTGATTGATGAGTTTAAAATAAATTTTCATTAAAATTCTATTGAAAATTAAATTCGAAGTAAAAAAAAAAAAGAATTTTTAAGAAAAAAAAAAAAAACTAATAAAAGATTAAACTGTTTTCACTTTTTTTAAATTTATTTCGTTTTGATATTTCAACTAAAAATTGCTCAAAATTTTTAAAAGAACAATACAAAATATATAATTATAATTATTTAATTAATTAATGAACATCTTTTAATTTGTTTAAACATCGTATTAGATTTTTTTGATTCAAAAGTTTTTTTGTAGTTTTTGCAAGGGGTTTTTTTTTATTTGCTTTAACTGGAAGATTTTTATTTAAAAAAGTTCAAGTTAAATAATAAAAATTAAAGATTTTCGTCATTTTTTAATAAAAATTTCAAAATATATAACACAAAATTGAATAATTTAAAAATATTAATAATGTGGCATCCACTGCCGGTGTTACCAAAATAGCATTTCACTTGTTTTATTAGTATAAAAAACAAATTTAATAGCAAAAAAAGAAAATTTTCTTATGTAGAATGGAAGAAAATTAAAAATAAATAAAAATTAAAAAAAAAGTTTACTTTAATTTTAAACTAAATAATCATAAGAAAAGAAATTCCTTTTCTTTTCAATTTCTTTTCTTATGATTATTTAGTTTAGTTTTAAATTCGACTTCACTAAGAATAATTACTTAAGTAACATAAGTGCCTGAAGTTATTTTTCACGCATCAGCAACGTTTTAAGCTTAACCGGAGCGAAGCAAAAAGGAAACGAAACATTTCAAAATTTAATATTTTCCTTGTTCTTCAGTTAGACGAAAATGTTAAGTGAAGTTTGCTGAATTATTCTATTTTATCTATGCATATTTAATATTTAATATTTATAATTTAATTTAAACCAAAATTCAAGTTGGTAAGTTTGAAATTATATCAATTATATGGACCGCCAACTCTAATAACTCGAAGTTCTTTTGCAAATAGAAAATTTCTTAAGATTTTTGGGCAAAATTACTTAAAATTTGACAGTTTATTTATTTATTAAGATTATGAGTTTGTTTTGCTTGCCAGCTTTTACAACCCTATACTCAATGAATTCAAAAGGTTATTTTTAAGGGATCAATTAGTAAAAGAACAGTAAAAACTGAAAACAAATAAAACCCTCTGTATAATGAATCAAAAATGAATTTCTGGCATTGTGCGCCAATGTAATTTGCAGAGTTCCATTTTATGACATTTTATGACAAGAAAGCAATAAAAAGAATTCGTGGCCTAGATTCCTAACTGTTTAGTTTAATTAGGTAAATTTGCAATTTTTATGGACGAACTCGTTTCCGTCTTTCCGTCTATAATACCTTCACTACAGTTCTAGCAGCATAATACTAACAACGAGTCCTGTGGCGCTTTCCATAATTGAATCGTATTGCTTGCTGAGTTTTAATTTCGTTTCTGATGTCATCCCAACTAGTAGAGCTATATTTACCTTATTGCCTTACCTTCTTTCTTCTTCTTTCGCACTGTGCACTGTGTACAGTTTACTTAAAGATTTATTGCTTTCTCTATTCACAAGGAAAAGTGCATAAACTTTGTGGGCGCTAAGTAAATGCCTTAAAATACTTAAAATAGTTTGCCCTTTTTAATTTTATTTCAAGATGTTTTTCTTCTTAGTTTTTGTTTTTGTAAGAAAAATATATTTTTTTTAATCTTTTTTTTGTGCTGTAAAATTATAGTTTTTCTTTAAATTTTTGTTTGGTTTTTCTGTTTCCTTTATATTTTGTACAAAAATTAAGTAATTTTAAGTAAAAATTCTAAAAAGGTAATGTTTTATCAATTTAATTACTATAACTAATCGTTGGTTTATTGCTTAATTGGCAAGTCGATTAATTAATTAATATTTATACATTGTTTTATATGGTATTAAGGTTTTTTAAAGATTTTTTTTTTAGTGAAGATTAGTAATTTTAATTTTTTTTACACTTATTCTAAAACTTTTATTTCTAGTTTCAAATTTATTGCTAATTAGTTTAATTAATGTTCTGAAAAATATTTTGTTGTTGTTGTAATTCAATTATTTTAATTAAAGAATTATAGTTTTTTTCTATTCGCTTAAGAAGAAGCATTTAAACTTCTTTGTCAGGGGCTAACTTAAAATAGTTTGCCCTGTTTGTTGCCATTTGAAGACTTTTCCTTTTTTTTTCATTTGAAAACATTATTTGAAAACTAATATTTTACTATTTTAGTCAATCTTTTTCCATTAAAGTGTCTTAAAATTTAGTAAATTTTAATTTAAGATGCTGCAATATCTTCAAAATAATTGAAGAGCTTTGTTTCAAATTAATTTCTTTTTGGAAAATTTTGAAAACTGTTTTTTTTTTATGAATCCGATGCAAAATACAGATCTCCATTGATATTTTACATAAAATTTTATTGGTTTGAATTTTTCAGAATACAAAAAAGTCTCAAAATGTAAGCTTATGATCAAAAAGAGATTTTATAAAGTAATCTTAAATATTTTTTATTTAATTTTGGGTAAGAATTATTAATAAATGTTTATTATAAGGCTCATTTTTTAAACACTTTCAATAAAAAAATATTTTTTAATTCCTGTCCATCAAAGTCTCCTTTAGAAATCATTTTGAATAAAAAGAGTACTCTTTTTAACTATGCTTAATATAAAAAAAATATTTTTTCATAAATTTTGACCAAAAAGGGGACTTTATAAAATCTCTATTGAAGAAAATTAAATTAAATAAATTATTTATATTAAAGTTATGTTAAAAATATTTTAAGGAAAGGTTTCGATCAATCACCCGGTATAAGCAAAAGTTTTATTGTTTAGAATTTGGGAAAACAGTGAAAAGAAAGTGCTGCATAATGAAAGTAAATCAAAAATCTGGATAATTTTTTTTTTCCTAACAATTAACAATAATAATTAATTAAGGATTCTAAAAATTTGTTTGATCTTACTTTAATATATCTAAGCCAAAAGTATCAAATGAATTAAATTTACGTAATATTTTTAGGCAATCGTTCAAATTACTATTTGCTAACATTGCCAAGTGATAGATTTTAAATAAATCATATTCATTTTCAACGAATGCAGTTTTTAGAAAAAAAAATTTTAATTTCTGTATAACAACATTGCAAAAGAACAGATTTTCTATTTTTTAAATATAGCATTTTGATTTATTTTAAATTATTTAGAATTAATTATAAAATATATATTAATATAAATTCAGTATACTTGCGTAAGAAATTGCAGCAATATAAATCAATTAAAACAGCGCACTTTAAATGCACAAATTCTAATTAAAATAAACGATCTGAGCCATCAATTAAAAACAAAGCAAACGAAATTGTAATTACCGACACGTACAATTATTCTAATCACTTGAAGCAATCACAAAAAATCGCCCATTGTTTTGCCGATTGCCTATTTTCGCTTATATCGTTTGAATTTTCGAAAAGCCGACTTGCACCGCACCAATCGAAAGTTAATCCTTTTGCAAGACTAAAGAACAACAAACAAATTATAAATTCGCATTTCGCTTTGTTTGCCATCGCATACGCAGTCTGCATTTTAAACAATCCCTCTTAAAGTGGCGAAAAAATAAAAGCAAATTGGATTATCGTCGCGGTGCAATTGGCGACCTAGAAAAAGCGCGCTAAGCTGACCTTTATGTCCGCTGCTCTAAATGTTAATGTCGACGAAATATCACCCTGCGACACAATTTAACCCCTTTGCATTCCTAAACACACCCACACTCAGCGGCACAAATTTGGGTCACGCAATCAATGCCTTAAAGGATTTTATTGGCGTCCTATTTTTATATACTACGCCACCCCATATCTTGATTAACAGTCTTTGTTTGACTGTCGTTGATGAGTCGACCGGTAATGGATTAATTTAAACGTCAGCACGCACGGAAGTATATTTATGGTCTTCTTTAATCTTTATTTATTTTATTAACATTATCTTTTGTGCAACACCCTGTATATTTGGAATTTGAATTTACCGCGCGGTTTTCTTTTTGTTTACGTTGCGATGCCAACGCTCTTTTCGACAAGGAAACAAACTAAACGCGATTCGACATGGTCCAACATGGCTGACATGCTTAAAATGAGAAGAAAAACCGAAAAACACAACGAAAACCCCATGGGAAATTTTAATTAAGCTTTGCTTTGTGCGTTTTAAGCAAAATTAATAATCAGTTTGAATTGACATGGAAGAGCACATCAGTGACAAACATTTACTGTGATTTTCTTCTTGAATTAAATTTAAACATTTGCGCAACGGATTTTTTGGTTAGGCCTTCATGTGTTATGTGTTTCCCGTTTTTCCAACGGTTTTCCTCAAAAATTTTACCAATTAACTCTTAATTTTATATAATTTACATAAATAAGCACAAGTGTTTTCCCTAAATCACTAAAAATGGTAAGGATTGCTTTACTGAATAGAATTGAATTATGAAAAATGTTTTTTCCAGGCAAACGAAAATGATGTTAAGGATATTATTCGGGCTTTGGTCTCCTCAAATAAATTCCAGATGACCCTTTTCGATCTACAAAAAGCTTACAAAGAAACAGAAGGAATGGACATACCTTACAGACAAATGGGTTTCACCTCCCTCGAAGTCTACTTGAGATCCATCCCAGATACTGTTATTGTAAGTATTAATTGCAAAAATAATTAAATTAATGATTATTTAAATCAATTTCTTCAGGTGAATGGTTATGGTAGTAGTGCTGTTGTTACACCAATAGTTACAGAAAAATCCCAACATGTTTTGGAACTTATTCAAAGGTCAAAGTCAAATTCAAAGCACAAACCATGGCATAGACCCAAACGAATTAGCAGACCAATAGTGGTGGATTCTGCTTCCACCAGTAACCATTCTAATAGACCAGTGCACTCTAGCCCTAGGCCTTTAATGGAAATTAATGTTCCTAAACCTGAACTTCCAAAAGAAAAAGCTAATAAGGAAACTTCTAGTGGGTCAAGAACAAAAAATGTTGATAGGACGACATCATTAGAGGAAGAATTTGATTGTTTAAAAGTTCAGAAATCAAATACGGCCCTGTTTAATTTCGAGTGCGAAATTAATAATTATATGGTGCCTCTGACTGTTCAAGAGAATTTAAAGTTGCTGATTAAAACCAAACCCAATGGAATATGCATTGATAGTCTTTGCGTGGAGTACAAGTAAGTTTAAATTTTTCTTTTTTCCTATTTTTTAAATGGTAATTATTGTCAACAAGATGCCAAACCACTATAACAACTAAAAGAAGTTCCATTTTCATTGTTTGTTTCACTATTGTTTGAATTTAATTTAAAAATTTAATCTAAATAAACCCCTTTTAATTATTAATTGGAGAATTGGAACTGAAAACATAAAAAAATATTTTTAGGAAACATTTTTAAACAGAGAAAAATATGTTTTTAGGCAGTTATTCAACAGTGTTTTAAATACACGCAAATATGGATATTTCGCTACAATGGAAATGTGTCTAGCTTTGCCATATATTTTTAAAGCTCATTGCAATGACGAAGGAAACTTCATAATTTATGATTCCGATAATTTTCCCAAACATTTATGTGATAAACCTCTGCCCGAAATGAATTTTAGAGTATCGAAATTTATTCAGAGCAACCTAAAGGAGCTAATCCAAGAACACGACGATGGTATTTGGTGTAAGAATTTATTAAGCGAATACCAGTAAGTACTATTTGAAAATCTCAATTCATAAAGAAAAAGTAATGAAAAAAAAAAGAAACTAAAAAATGTGGTTTTAGAAAAAAATATCATTACCCGATTAATTTTAAAGAGTTTGGCTATATGACATTGGTGGAAATGTGCAGTGCTTTGCCGAATACTTTTCACATTGTTAATGTGGATAATCATGATGTGAAACTTTTTGATGCCAGCAAGCCGATTCCTCACATTTCATTTGAGGAAACTGAGAACAATGAAAATGAAGAAGAAGTCGAAAAGATGGACGATAAGGCTCCAGCTTTACCATCAAATCTACCCGTTGGTTTAGTTCTTTTATTTTTAGCATCTTAATTTAATTTTGTTTTTTGTTCTTCAGGAGGCTTTTATCGAATATCCAAATGATATTTTCCCTTGCGACGATACGATTCCCAAGCAGCAAATCGAAGAACCGTTCCCCGAGTACATCGACGTGCAAATCGGCGAAGTTTACGATCCTTCAAAGTTTTGGTTTAATCTGGAGAGCACGGCTGATGACCTGTTGAAATTAATGGACGACATTGCGTATGTGAAATCCTTTTATTAATTTTCCACTGGCTTTTAATTGATTTTAATTTGCAGGAAATTTTATTCGCAATATAGCCAAAATTATATCATGTCTAAGGAACGTTATAAAGTGGGATTTTTTTGTATTTTTATTTATATGGGCGAATTCAGCAGAGGGGTGATTGTTAAAGTTATTGGGGAAGCTCTCAAGGTAAGGCTTGATTTTTTTAATTTTCCTATATTTATTTCATTTTAGGTGTTTTCTATTGATTACGGAACAGTTACTACTGTTGGTGATGGTAATATTTACTATCTTCATAAGAGCTTCTCGTATTTGCCCAGGCAAGCTCTCCGAGGACGTTTGGCTTTCGTCAAACCATCGGTGGACAACGAAATTTGGTCCAGAAACACCGCCCAGAGATTTCTCAAGTTGATTTTCGATCTTAAATTGGTTGCTGCAATCATTAATTGCGAATTTATGGTTTGTATTAACATTTTTTTTTATTAGATTTTAATGTTTTACAAAAATTTCTTTTGGTTTCTGCAGTAATTTTACTAAAATATCCTTTTTTAAAAATAACCGATAATACTGAAACTTAATTATTAATTTAGTAATTAATAATAGGTTATTAATTATTGTTCTTTTAGGAAAGCGGAAATCATATCTATGAACTGGCTCTGGTTGATACCAGATTCAAGAACGATATTTGGATCCACGAGTGTCTGATAGCCGAAGGGTACGCCGTGGACAAATCGCAGGTAAAGAAATCAAATAGTTCAGTTACAAAGCAGACGAAAAAGCAACTACTTGAGAAATGTCTGCGCATCAGTAAAGATCGTAAGAGAAATCCTTAAATGTAGTTACAATTCGGTTACAATTTGACCAGTAAAGGTGTTTTTATACGCAGGAAACCAATGCTGTTGCGGTTGAGTCGAGTAACCCTTTAGGCTCTTTAGCAAAGATCGATAACGTGCACCTGTATCCCACCTTCGAAGAATTGGAGCGGGGACTGGTGCCGAACGGGACCAGCATGTTTAACATGCTGGACATCGGCTTAGATCTGTGGGTCATTTTGCCACAGTATTTCCAGGACGCCTCCGTAAATTCGGTGACCCGTCCAGACGATCTGGAGAGTGTTAATGTGGCCACCAGAGCCAAGCCGGATATCAGGCATCTGTTGACTAAGTCCTCCAGTGCTACCGAAAGTTTGTGCAGCAGTCCCGCGCCCGAAGCACTTTCTTCGCCGCCTCCAATTACTATCAAACCGCCTTGTCCTACTAATCCTATCAGTCCTAATTTACTAGGTTCGCCCAATTCCGTTAACTCCATACCGTCGTATCCTCCAACTCCAATGTCTAAAGTATTCTGTCCTCTAGCTACTTCTTCAGTGCACCAATCTCCACCAAATATCGAAGCTGAAGTCCGTTTTCCAGTGCCAGTTTTCAACAACCAGTATCCTCCAACTCCTGTAAGTTCCCAAGAATATCCGCTTAATCCTAAGAAAGTTCTCCGTCCGCCTCCGGGGATTCCCCTGCCTGTTAAACCGCCTTATTCAACGGCTGCTTATTTTCCGTTGCAGCAGTTTTCATTGGTGGCACCAATGACCGCTCCCCCTTTGGTGCCCCTAGGGCCATTTATGCCGATGTCGGCTCCTATGCCCGTTTTTCAAATGGCGCACTTGCCTCCCAACAATCTCAACGCGGCCTCTTTGCCATTTAACACAAGTTTTACTAATGCCGGAGGCGGCACAGACTTGGGAAGTAAATCGAACAATGCTTTCACATTTGTCGGCAATAGTAGAGGTGGTAATTGCAAGGAGGAAAGTCAAGTTTCCGAATTTGCTAGAAAATTCGTTGTTCCCTTCGGTACTATTTGTCATTTTTTGTTGCTGTTGTTCTTGGTACTGACACGTTTTTGTAGAGATGAGCGGACAGATTTTGCATCTGATAAATGTTGGCTCCGATGTTCCTCAGCTTTCTGCTCTCGAAGTACAAGTGGCGTTTAACAAACATGAAAATCTGATATTTTTGCGCAATTTAGCGCTCACCAACGGTATCGAACTAAATGAAATGGATCTTAGCAAGAAACCGAAAAATCTTTTGAATGAGTTGCTTAAGTGAGCATTTTCTTTTTCCTTTCGAAATTATTAGTTTACTTACTTTTCATTTTTAGGTTTAAATTGATTGATAGTAATCAAAGTTTCCTAGCTTTGATATCAATTGATGATCTGGAAGATTTTATTATTGCCCTTACGAATTACGAAGATTTTAAAATTCCAAATATTGAGAGTCTTAAGCTTACTTTTACGTGAAAAAAAAGTAAAAATTATTAAGTTTAAATCATTTTTAGTATTGTTTTGCGTTGTTTTTTTTAATGTTTCTCAGTTACCGTTATTAAGTTACCTTATATCAATGTTTTCATATTTTGATGAAGTTAGTTGTGATTTTTATTACTTTTTTACTGGTATTAAATGCTTCTTTTTTATTAAAACCATATATTTGCATTCAGTTTTTATTCATTTACTTGCTGAATATATTAAAATTTAAAATTATTTAAACCTACAGACGCCATATTGCAAAAAGTGTTGCCTAAAGATTTTAATTATTGATTTTCTTGGCTTAACCTAACAATTTAACAACATTTTAAGCTCGAATGCTTTTGTTTTATACTAAATTCTATTGTATAAAGTTTCATCACATGTGAAATACAATGGCCAACGACAGGGAAATCCTTAGGGAAATTTGGGAAGGCAAACTACCAGTGTGTTTCATCTTGGATCCTGAAGAAGTCTATGAGCTCCAACAACCAGATGAATTTTACCTGATGGTACCTAGGTGCAGCTACTTTCCTTTAGTAATTGATAAAGTAAGATTCCTTACTACTGTTGGTTTCCAACTAATTCATTGTTTTCAGGTGAAGAAGCATTTCATGAGATTTATATCAAATGATAGCAGTGATTGTGATCTATGGCTTGAATATGATGGTCAGCCTTTAAAATGGCACTTTCCCATTGGTGTTTTATATGATTTGATCAAATCTAATGAGGATACTCTTCCATGGCATATAACAGTCCATTTTAACAATTTCCCCTCAACCCAAATATTCAGATTCAGTACCAAGTAAGTTGAGAATTTTGATTTGCGTTTTTGTGGTTTTTTCATTGGTATTTTTAGAGATCTGGTGGAAGCTCACTATTTGTCCTGTTTAAAAGAAGCTGATTTCCTGAAGCACAGAGGACTCATTGTCAGTGGCATGCAGAAAAAAGATCATAATCAACTGTGGCTAGGATTACAAAATGGTAACTATAGATTTTTCTTTTATTTAGCATATTGTGTATTTTAAAATTTGCCATTTGCAGATAAATTTGATCAGTTTTGGGCAGTCAATAGGAAACTAATGGATACAACTCCAGATCAGGAGTACTTCAGATACATTCCTTTTAGGTGTTATGTGAATGATAGTTATAGGCAACTTTTAGTCAAACCAATCGGTGATAATGGTCAGAAAAAGACGTTAAATGATCTCCTGCAGGAATTGTTTCCTGATAAGTCAGAAGAAAGTATTTGTGGAGTTTTTCTAAAGTAAAATTTTGGGATAATTTTTCTTGGTTTTAGTAAAAGTGTGTACTCATGGAATGATCCCTCCTTTGGATACCCCTCTGCAATGGATGTCTGAGCATTTAAGTTACCCAGATAACTTCCTACATTTGTGTGTAATCTAAGACTCAACTTTTGTGATTTTAAATGTGCAAAAACTTGTTAATTTTAAGAGTATACTAGCTATTTCCAGCGATGACACAAATTGTGTTATATTGTCTATTAAATACAAGGCAAGCTATGTAATAAGTAATAAGTCTAATTAATATATTTATTTTAAAGATTTTAGTAAATTCTCATGGCTAATTTTTGAATTTTTAGCGGTAAACATCACGCAAGGGAATCAAATAAAGATGTCGCTGCAATTGACTTTGATCGTCTTTGACATTAGTGTGATAGTGTGTGTGTAGTTGTTTGCTCCGCAGGAAAATGTTCGAAAATGATTTTTAATCAATTAATAAGCCACAAATTGTAATTTTAATACAAAATTATAAAGCGAGGAACTTGCAGTTAACGCCCAACAATGCAACGAATAGCGTCATCGCTTTATTCAAAGAAAATAGGAAATTTAATATTAGATAACCTAAAAATTTTATGTGCAAACAAGAATAAAAATAAAAATCAAATTATCAGGTATTAAACTTTAAATTAATAACTTTTAGCCTTCTTATATTATACAGAATTTAATTAGGTTTATTTCAGATCAAATAGTACAATATTAAATTCTGCTACCATTAGTAAATCTAGCAAAGATGAAGACACTGGTTCGCTAACTAAAGAAATGGCCTTAAAGTACTTGAATGAATGTGGAAAGGATTCTTCCGGCAATAAAACCTTGGACAATCGTATAGAAGATCAAATAAAACTATGGAAACGAATCACAGAGCAAAAAGATATCATCTCTATTGATCTGTGCAATAAATATCTTCAGATTTGCATTGAAAATGAACTCTTGATTGATCACAATGAGTTTCTAAAGTCAATGCCCTGCAAAGCTGATAGCAAAACCTATTTGTTACTGCTCAGGTCAGCTTCTGAAAAGGGCAACATGTCTGCAGTCATTGATATTTTGGGTCAAATGAAAGAAAAAGGATTTGCTGCTGGTGAAGGAGTCTTTAACGTCATTATTTTATGTTACACAATTGACGGTGGCCTTAAAGGGGCCAACTATGTGTTGGGAACAATGAAAAGTGCCAAAATTCCAGTTACAGCAAGGACAAATTGGCAAATCCTGAAGGGACTTGTTAAATATGGAAATGAAAGTGAGTTTAAACAGTTCCTGGGTATAATTGCAGGTCCTAATCAACAAGATCAGGAATATAAAGAGCTGATTCTTATGATGGGACTTAGTGGTAGACACCTGTGGTTGCAGCACATAATCAAATATTATGATCGCGATATTGGCGATAGGAATTTCTTCACGGAAATTTACAATATTTGCGTGCATTTAGTGCAGAGGAAACACTGCGAATCCGGTGTTTATTTCTATGTTACATTTTTGGATCCTGTTCCTGATGCTTCCTTTGGAAACGACCTGTTGGTGGAAATGATGAATTCTAATTTGGCAAGTTTTCCACATTGTTTATTTAGTTTTTTTTTTTTTGAAAATGTAATAAATAATAATTTCATATTACTTATTTGTGCTACTTTTTAGTAACTTTTATTTAAAAAAAACTTGGAATTTACGCAATTTAAAAGCCTTTTTAGAATTATCAATATCAAATTTCAATCAATAATTTAAAATTTTCAATAATTTCGATGGGAAATTTGATACTGCTTATTTTCAATAAGTTAACATAGTAAAAGAGGACAATTTTAAAGAATTACAGAACTTTGTAGCAGTTTAGGCCACTGCAGTCTTTGTTTTTTGCAGATCTGTCACTAATGGTTTATTTTTAAGCTTTTTCTTAGAGAAATAAACAAAATAATAGTCCTTAAACTTTTGCAAAGTACTTTAATTTTAAAATTTATTAATTCTTTAGGATAAAATATATTCACTTTCTTGTTTTTATTTTATCTGCAGCCTTTCGATGATTGTTTTAAAGCTGCTGAAATGTTCCTACAAAAAAACGATTACTCTTTGCATAATTTGGCCTATTTAACTCTCCAAAATGAATCGGTCGATGATACGTATCGAATATTCAAACGCTTGGACCCTCTTAGACCTCACTATTTTTGGCCCCTACTAACAGGCGAGCAAAAAAAGTACGGCGAAGCTGGCATCGTTAAAGTCTTGGAGTCAATGGCGTTGTTTGATGTGAAGCCAGACTTTGAGACCCTCAATAGATACGTTTTGGCCCACATGAATATCGATTCAACGCAAGAAGTAATGGAGAAATTAGCAAGAAAAGAAAATAATTTAACCAGAAGAGATATAATAACGCCTCTATCTATTCATTTGTTATTGAGTAATAAATTGGACGAAGTAATTAAGTTGTGTAAGTATAAGTCATGTATTTATTGACAAAATAAATACAAAATTATATTATAAGTTAAAAATTGCAGGTGAAGATGTTAAACTGCCACTGTTAGCCGAACATATATTGAAACCATTATCATTGGCGTGGCATCGGACGAAAAATGCGGAGCTCACCGGAAGAATTGTGCAAATAATTTGCGAAACAAATACTTCCGGTGTCGACTGGACCGGCGCTTTCTTGGAGAGGACCCTGAGAAGATGCAGGGAATCATCGGACACTATAAAACTGTTAAAACTTTTGAAAGTATTAATATTTTACTATTTGTAGAGATGTCAGCTAAAAATGTAACTTTTTAGGTTTTGGATGAAAAGTCAATGAGAATCACTTCGTCTTCCTGTGATAATTTAATGCAATTTCTGAAAAACAGTGCTGCTTTCGGTCAGTTTAAGATGGACGTGGAGGATGCCGTTGAGAAATTGCTGGACATTTCAAAAATCGACGATAGTCGTTACATTCATCCGGTATGAACCAAAATTTTTGTTTTTCTTTTTGCTCCTTTTCATTTCTTTTAGTTTTACAATTATTTTTTTAATTAATAATTATACTACAACTTCATTAAGATGACTTTAATCATTTTCCTTTTAGAGAGACATGAATATTGAACAAATGGAATGCCATTTGGTGGAACTGGAGGGCAAAAATATGGAGACCAGAGGTTTATTGAGACGCCTCATTCTCAGTCACGCCAACATGAGTAACTTTGAAAGAGTCACCGAACTGAGGAAACTGTTCCTGTCGAAGCATTACGAGGAGACGGCCGGAATGAAATCGTCTCTTTTCCACGCTTTGTCTCTGGCCGGCGACGTAAAGGGCGCTCGAATTGTTTTCGAGGAACTGAAACAGGTGCATCCGACTTTTAAAATCGACCCCTTCAAAATTATCGACTTTTTAACGTTGCTGGTGAAGAATGATTTGGTTGGTGAAGCTTTTTTCATTCTTAAAAGAGAAGCCAAATGTTTCAAGTAAATTTTTAATATAATTTTTTTTCTTATTATTAATTTTTAAAAGCAAATTATATTTTTTAGAAGCAATAATTCAATGGACAGAAATTGCTGGAATTTATTAGGTGCCTGCAAGAAACCCGAAGACACTTTTAAACTGTTTCAAATATTAGTGGAGAAGAATTATTGCAAGCCAACAAATGTTATTTTGGGTCCTATTTTAAGACCTTACCTTTCCAAGTAAGTAATTTAATTTATTATTATTTAATAACTTAATTTAAATTAAAAAAAAAAACATTTTTTTTAGTGGTAATTTAGATAAATTAGTGCAAATGTTTTGTTTTTGCGTGGAACAATACAACACGACACCTTTGCAACTGGAAGTTTTGTGTGCAGTCATTGAAAGCAAAAACGAACAGTTGTTGCAGACGGTCGTTGATGCAATTGCCAAAGTGCACGGACAGTTTGGTGCTAAATTAGGTTTGCTCTCTGCATTAGCTGAAATGGGATCTGACAAACCTATATTGAAAATTTTGCAAGTAAGTTTTCCTATTTTTGTTTTCTTCACACAAATAAATTTTTAGTTTTTAAATTTTTTATTTTGATTTAAATATTCAGGGGATTTATTGATTCATCATTTAATGTTTATTTGCAGGACAGAAGTAATTTGAACTTCAATGATTTGAAGAACAGGTGCCAAAGATGGGTCAATGAAGATAAGTTGCTGCCTTTGAAGACGCTGGATACGGCCAACAAACGACTGTCGCACTTTGCTTTTGATCACACGATTACCAGTGACGCTATAATTAACGTTTTCGTCAACCGAAACGATTGCGAAGGTGCACTGGAATATTGGCAGGAACAAGAAGATGCTGATTTATTTTTATCTGATTCTGCTAGTCTGCAGCTAGTCAATTTGCTCACGGTTTCCAATGTGGAAGTGCCTGAACGATTGTCCTCTGCTGTTAAATCAAAATCATTTAATAAATGAGGCAAATTTATGCAGTGATTAAAATTGACTGACTCAGAAATAGATTTTTTATTATTTCGTTTCCTGAAAAAAAAAACTTAATGATTGCTTAATTTATTAACATCTTCAGCAGTCATCTGAATTTTCTTAATTCGTTTATCTTTGTCCAGTATTTTTGCCAACTTCAAAGCCAAAATGTGCTCGCAAATGAAGTCCTGTTTGTCTCTTAGAACGACATCAGTGAAGTAGTCGCAAAAGCAGAAGTTTATGTTGTCACTGTAGAGAAAATACTGCTGTTGGTATCCTGATATTCGACTCATGTAAGGAGTTTCTTGTCTTGGCAGGAAGAACTCTGCTATTGTGCAAGTATCAATTACGTCTAAAGATCTAATTAACGTGTCTTTAAATACTGAGTAAAGCAATTGATATATTGCCCCTGTAACTAAGTCGAAACTTATGAAGAGATGAAAAAACAACGGAAGTAATATCCAACTTACACTTTTCTTGTTCTTTGTATTTGATTGCCACATCTTTAAGAATTTCTTCAGCTACTGTAAATACCAGAAATTCGTTCCTAAAAAAAGAAACATTTGATATCTTCTTTCATTGTTTTGTTTAAATTACTTTTACTAACTTTTTAAACATGTTGGGCGGAGAATTTTAAATTTCCTGCTGGTTCCTGCAGAAACGTGTATTGTTGGCTGCATGCATTTAATGAAAATTGTATTTTTTTTTTAAAGATTTTTCTGTTTTTTCGGGTTTTCTTGGATGAAATTTTAATTCAACTTATAAAAAATTAATTAAATTAATAATTAATAAATCTTTTTTCCGTTCCTACAGAATATAATCTAGAAAATATCAAAAACATAAATATAACCTGTACAAAACACATTAGGCATTATTATAAAAATGTCTTAAAGTTTGTTCGGTTTTAGTTATTAACTTACCAGACTGTTATAAAATAAAACAGCAATTTGCATTAATTTGCAGTTTTTTAATTACTTTCGTAGTTGCTGTAATTAGAAACTAGTGACACCCCTTGTTGACACAAAAGTTAGTGACCTCTCTTCAGATGGTCTAATGTCGTCATTTTAGTTTTTTGCAAATAATTATTATTTTAAAGTGTATAATTCATTTAGATTAAGTGCAATGGATGCTTCTCCACCGATTAAACCTCGGAGGGGTATAAAATCAAATAAAGAAACCGTAAGAAAATAATTATTTAAAAATGAATTATGTTAACCTCAAATTATTATCAAAATTTCATTCAAATTCTTTTTAAATTTAAATCAATTTCAAAGAAATGTTATAAAAGCACCTTTATATTTGCAGACCGGAGTATTAACTTCATTCATTGAAACTCTATATAAAAGCAACACAAATGAAGAACGCGACAGGGAAAAAGCAAAATTGGAATCAGAATATAAGTTAAGTGATCAAAGATTGGATTCCCTAGTCCTGAAACATGAAGGGGACCTTACAAAGGTCATGGAGCTCTTTGGCACCCTTTCTGAGCAAATCACAAACGCCCAGGAAAAAATCAGAGAAGTTAAGGGCAATTTAAAGTCTTGCAAAAAACTGCTTCATTGCAAGCGAGATGACTTGAAGAAGTTATGGATGGAAGGGCTGGAATACAAATACATGATACAACTGCTTGAGGAAATGTAAGGCTTAATTTTTAAAGTGAATTTTTAATTGATATATTGTTTCTTTTTTCTGTAGAGAAAAAATGACTGAAGTACCAAAGAAACTGAATTTGTATTTAAACAAAAAGCACTATTTGCATGCAACTGAACTGTTAGTGGAAGCTGTGAATTTAGGCAAAGGTAGTTTGGCAGGAGTGGATGCAATAAAAGAACTAAGTTTGGAGTTGGAACAAAAGAAAGAACATTTGCACTTGAAATTGATGCAAGAATTGAAACAGCATCTATTTGCCAAGCCATCGCAACATGCGCTAGCATTAAGAAGACAAGGAAGCAATAGAGAAGGTCTCATGAATTCCCCTTTGAGACGCAGTTTGGAATTGCGAAATTCGGCTAGACAGAAAATCGGGCAAAAGAAGAACCCATCAGAAGCTTCTAAGTGAACTAAGCAAAAATCATTTTAATTTTTTGCTAATAAAATATTTAGTTTTTTAGACGAGGAGTTCAATGTAGTGGAAGACTTGGATTCCAACGATCCCGAAAACAATTCAGAACAGTTCATAGCTGTTTTGGTGAAAAGTCTAACGTTACTTGAGAAGATTCATTTTGCCTTGCAAGAAATCGAATCGGATATGCAAAACGAACTGCTGCAAATCGTTCAGCGCACTTCTTATCACGTCAGCGATCTGATAAATATGCAGGGAGCTGTTTCTTCGGCCAACGAAAAGCAAGCCAAGCAACTGGCATTCGTGGAATTAGTTCAAACTCTTTTCGAACAGTTCAAGCAAATCGGTGAAGCACATGTACTGTTTTTGCAGTACTTGAACAAAGCCTCCAAAGTGTACAAATTGGAGATTAAAGTGTTTAATATAAAGCACTATTGGTGCCAAGTACAAGAAGTATTGCAGCAGCTGCTGTCGGATTATTTAGACATCCAAAATGTGACCAATGAAGGCCTTATTAACGATTCTTTTGCTAATCCAGAAGATATTTCCTCGTTCTTTTCAAGAAGAAGACCACAAATGTCAGTAATTCATTGATTAACTGCAAATTATTATTGTTAATTGATTGCTTGCAGGAAGAAGAAGGCAATGTTTAAATTTGATGGTTCGTCCAGTGCTCTTGTAATGAACAACGAATCTAGTTCATCTAAGGGAACGAAGAGCCGGAGCAAAATTTATTTATGCCCACGAAACCACAGGAATATTCTGTATGTTTTCGTTCCTTTTATGTGTTTTATTGAAGATGTTGAGCACATAATGGAACTTCCTCAAGGGTAACTTTTTCTCGTTTCATTTTTTTTGCTATTAATATTAAAAGAGAACTGAAATTTTGCAGAACAAAATGTAATCTGCATAAGTTTCTCTCGGATTATGTGGCTGATACATTTTTAACGCGACATCATATCGAAACCCTTCAGCGAATCGAGCAATCGGTTCGTGCTTCAGATGCGTGGAAATCAACAATTTTACTGGATGCCAGCACAGACTACAAGCCTCTGCTTATTGTAAGTTAAAAAAATAATTTCAACTCCCTATTGATTAATTGTTTAATTTATTTATTTTAAGAGCACTGTAAACGTGGATAAATTACTCCGCGAATGGCGCAAAGTGTTAACTTCGCTTCCATTTTACGGGGAAAACATTGTGAAGTACGCTTGCAATGCTCTCAAGGAATACCGAGACACTTGCAATGCTGCCTATGCTGGAATTGTGCAGCCGCACACTGAGGACCGTCGTATCTGCAGTGCCGCTTGGCTTAAAGATGAAGATATCAGCAGATTTTTAAAGTAATTCGATTTTAAAAAGTATTTCAAACGAAGGCAATGATGGAATTGTTTGTTGCGTTTGCAGATCTTTGCCGAATTGGCAAAATTTAAAGGCTCAGCAAGAACACCAAGCGCGCAATGTGCGTAGACGCGCCATTAAAAGGGAGCAAACTTTGGAAGAAGAGAGTCCGGAGGATGTCCGTCAACGCAACAGGCGCGAAGCGGAAATTTTGGCTAGCAATTTGGGCGAAGGAGGCGTCAGTGCCAGTGAAATCTTATCAGATATGTCGTTGCTTAAAGAACTGGCCCAGCTGCAGGAAAGCATGGTGAGATATTTTTAATTTTCTTTTTTTTTTCTTTGACTTGAAGAATAGATTTTTTTTTGCTAAAAAACAAATTTCAAAACAATGAAATTAAAAAAATAATCACAAAAAAGTTAATTGTTAATTATAAAAGTTACAATAAAAATGAATATTTAGGAATGGTTTTCGGTGCAAATGTTGCAATTTGCCAGTGACTTTCGCCAAGATCCCAGTTTGTCTCCCGCAAACGGTTTGGATAATCCGCCGCCTATTCCGCCTAGCGTTCTTCAACAATTAACAAGTGTTGCTCAAGATTTCGACGAATTGGCCAACACTTGTTTACTCTTATTGCATTTAGAGGTATTTGAATTTTTCTCAAATTATTATTGCAAACCTCGATTTTCAATTTTTTAATTTATTATCGAATAGATAAGAGTCCAGTGCTTCCATTATTTATTAGCCCAAAGCGACTATAACAAAGAAACCCATGAGCCTGATCCAAAAGTGTTGGAATTAAGCAGAGTTTTGGCTAATGTTGATGAAGCGATGACTTCTAGTTTACATCCGCGAAAATGCAAGGTAAGCAAAACATACTTGCAATATGTGAAGAAGTGCTTTTGGTCTTATTACTATTATGTTTTAGTATATTTTTGAGGGGCTGGGACATCTTATAGCGAAAATTTTAATCAGTTCTGCGCAGTACATGCAAGTAATTGATGAGGGTGGCATTCAAAGGATGTGCCGCAATGTGTTTGCATTGCAGCAAACTCTTACCAATATCACAATGACGCGGGAAGTGGCTCTGGATCATGCCAGGCACTTTTTTGAACTTTTCTTCTTAACACCAGAAGTAACTATTGGTTTAGTTTTTGTTGATTTCTTTATTAGTAATGTTTGCATTTATTTTTTTCTAGGAAATTTTGAGTGGAATTATGGAAAAGGGACCGGAATTCTCCGAGTTGGAGTACATGAATGCATTCCAGTTGTTGAATCGCAGCCAGCAAGGAAGCAATTCCGGTTCGGTCAATGTCCATCTGGAACGACTGTCGGATATTTTGAGCGAAGTAGGGGTTACTGTTTAGAAATTAAGGAATTAAGGAAGATTTGGAGGAAAATCAAATGTTAGGTATTTTAAAAATACTAATTTAAAATTAAGTAACAAAACAATTTAAAGTTCATCTCGCAAAGTTTCCAAATTTTGGTTTTCCATTATGGGCAACGAATCCCAAAATTCCTTCCGGTTTCCCATTGATTCGGATGATTCCATTGCTATTTGCTGTGGGGATTTAATGTGCAAATACTTTAAAGGATCTGATAATTGTGTGGACATCTTTTCCCAAGAAACTTTTCCTATTTTTGGTACTCTAAAATCAACCATTTTGTACAAATAGCTACTTTTTGATGCTGTGCAAGTGCTGTTTAAACAAACCCTGTTTTTGCGAAACTAATCCACATGTTTTGAAGCATTTCCGACATTTCTCGATCGCTTTCCGTGGAAGTCATATTAGTTGGCGTCGATAAAATCATAATGGTGTCGTCGGCGTGCGAAGTTCCGTAGCTGACTGTGCTTTTAGTTCTTAAATTCGATTTGCTCCTAGCCGCTCTGTACGAGTAGTAGTAAAAGTAAGAATCCTCCGTGGATACTGCCGAATGAAGTCGTGCGGCTCTTTCGCAATCAACCAAAAACAGTCGGTCACTGATCATCTAAAACAACTATGACAACCACAAGTATCCACTAATGAATCTCATTACTTGAATCAGTTCTTCGCATGTTTCCTTGCTGATTTTCCTATCTTGGAAATAAAAACTCCTGATTTTTTGGCAAACGTTTAAAATGTCCGCAGGTTTAACAGTATTGTTGAAGTCTAAAATGTAGGGAACTAAATCGTTGAATTGTTGGTCAATTTGTTCAAGACACTCGTCCTGTAGGAATTCTGTAAATTGCATTTTAAAAGTTTTCAGTTTAGATAAACAAATAAGCAAAAAGTGTGCATTTGTTACCAGCTCCTGGATACAAGCCTTCGGCCTGCACGTTGCTGAACAAAACGGGCACGTTATAGACATCTTTATGCTTTAGGGCCTTATAAGGGTGTTCAGGAACTATGGGCTCATCGGACCATTGATCGACCACTACTCCAAACGGGGAAAACGGATTGTATCGCCAAGGCTAAAGATGAGCCATTAATCTGGGCTATAAAGATTTAGATAGCGATATACTTGAAATTCCTTCACGGCTGCCACTATTTGGCGCGCTGGACGATACTTGAGACATCGCAGCATTTCCTTCGTGTCCAAAACAGGACATCCAACCACTTCAGCTAATTTTGTGGCCTTTTCGCGTGACTTTTCCGTCAGTACCCAGGGATTTAAAGCGGTGCCACTAGCTATAATGGCCCTATTAAACAATCCGTCTAAAAAAAAACGTATAAATTAGTTCACAAAAAAGCCAATATTAAGAAAATACTTTGACTTAGAGGCGATAAGATATGTAATTGCACACTTGCACCTCCTGCAGACATTCCTGATAGAGTTATGCTGTCGGGATTACCTCCGAAGGACCTTACGTTCTCTTTGATCCACTTTAAAGCTAACAATTGGTCCTTCAAGCCGTTGTTTCCCGGCAAATAGCGGCTTTCCAAACTTAAAAATCCTTTGAAACAAATTTGCAATTGCCGAATCGTTATTTTTAAAATTAAATAAAAATTGATAAATTTTACAACCTAAAGGGCCCAATCTGTAGTTCAAAGAAACGTAAACCACATCGTGATCCATTAGAAAACGTTCCCCGTAAGTACCACCACTGTTAAACATGAAGGCTCCTCCATGAATGAACACGATGACATCTTTCAAGTTACTTTTGGGAGATACTTCTTTTGTGTAGACGTTAATATGAAGACAATCTTCATCTCCTTTAACCCAATCATCTCCTGGTTCAGTATAATGGTAGTATTGCAAACAAGTGGTTGGCTTTTTAGCAATCCATGTGGCTACCCATGGTTTAATTGGTTTGGGTTCCTTTAATTGTTATTAAAACTTTATCTTTTTTAACTATAGGTTGAAAATTTAGTTAAAAGTTGTGTAAAGAGGATTACCTCAAATCTGTACTTTCCCACGGGGGGCCTAGCATACGGTATGCCTTCAAACGCATAATACGGGACCCCCTTAAAGGACTCTTTTGTATGTCCTTCTACTTTTCCCGTGGGTAATGTTACCTGAATGGCATTTACATAACTTACTGCAAGAAAAGAAGATGTTAAAAATTACTTACATTTTACTTTTTTGTTTTTTAATATAGTATACCAGCTATAGTAAAAATCAGTGGGGCAAAGTAAATGAACTGCATTGTTTGACTTCTTATTGCGAAATAATTTACTTAAAGACTTTTATCACATTATTTATGTTTGCTTTAATTTTAACTCGAGATAAGTAAATTAATCGGTCGTACAATTGGTGCGCATGAGTAAATGAATTAATTCAAAGTACAGTTACTTAAGACCTGTTTCTCGCCGTTGCTCTCGAAATTCACGGCAAAAATGCTCTGAGCACTTCAAGGGAAACACATTGGGAAATGGACGGATTGCTTAAAATGAAAACAACAAAAAACTGTTTGCATAGCCTGGATGCGTCGTGGAAAACATATTGCTAATCCAGTAGTCTGAATTTTTATGTTTTCATTTTTGATGTTTCAAGTTTCAAGTCTTTGAAGTGTTTGAATTTGAATATTGTCATTATACCAGTTCCGCGGAGGTTTCTTAAAAAGGAAAAATAAAAAAAAAACAAAATGTTTCTTTTGCATTTAATGGCTTTCATTACTTTTGTAACATTTGCGGGAAGCTCATCAATGGTGGTCCCATTCGAGGATGAAGATTTCGAAGAGAAACTTTTGGACTACGACTATATCCTTATATTGTTTTATTCGCCCGAGTGCATCCATTGCGAAAACTTTTTGCCAATTTTCGAAGAAATTGCTGACGATTTGCGCCGAAACGAGCCAACCATTTTTGTGGGATCTGTGAATTGTTTGGACAGCGGTCAAGATACTTGCAAAAACGAACATTTAAAGAAACTGCCCACTTTGAAAGTGTATTACCAAGGAGAAGTAGTCGAAGAATATGAAGATGAATACAAGCGGGAAGTGATTGTGAATTATATGAAGAAAATATCGGGAATAATGTCGCAGGAATTAAAACATGCAGAAATCGATACATTTTTGGAAGGCATAAAAGAAATATCAATCGTGGCATTTTTGCCAAAAAATGGAACGTTAAGAGAGCAGTATTTTAATCTTCCGGCAGATTTGGATAAGGACCTAAAATTTACGCATTACAACATAAAAGACAATGAAGAAAGCAGCAGGGTTTTGCTTAGAAGACCCAAATACTTGAGTAACAAATTCGAAGATGATCAAATTACGTACACCGGCAAGGGATACGATCTGGAAATGTGGCTGAGGACGAAAAAACATGGCGTCGTTGGATTAAGGACCTCTTCTAATTTCCAAGAGTTTGAATCTCCTTTAATACTTGCCTATTATCCTATAGATGTCGCAAAAAAGCCGAAAATATTTTCCTACTGGCGGAACAGGATTCTAAAAGTTGCCCACAACTACGTTTCGCATTTTAATTTCGCCGTCTGCGACAGGGCCGAGTTCGCAGCCGAATTCCGCAAGTTCGGATTCGAGCCGAACGACAATGAGAGACCAACAATATTCGCAATTTTAACAGACAACCGGAAATACCTAATGGACGACGAATTTTCCAGCGAAAACTTTGAGCTATTCCTCCAAGGAATTCGCGATGATTCTGTGGAAGTCCACATGAAATCGCAACCGCTCCCGCCGCACAATTCCGCTCCCGTTAAAGTGGCCGTCGCGAAGAACTTTAAAAAACTTGTCCTGGAAAACGGCAAGGATACTTTACTGGTATTTTATGCTCCTTGGTGTACGCACTGTAGACAATTCGAAGAACCTTTGCAAAAAGTAGCTGAACAGGTTTGTCATTTTTTTTTTCAAATTTATTTTTACTTCTTTTTATTAAAAGTTTTTTTTTTTTGTAAATAAAAACTACAGAAACAAAAAAAAATCAATGAAATATTAATGATTTTTGTCACAGCTAATCGAAGAAGATGTAATGATAATTAAAATGGATGCTACCGCTAATGAAATTCCCAGTAGTTTCGATTTACAAGGATATCCTACTGTTTACTGGCTGCCTAAGCACTCGAAGGACTCCCCCAGGATATTCGATGGTAAAAGGACTGCCGACCAATTGATACGATTCATTAGCGGACACGCAACGCAAGAGTTGAAGAATTACGACCGCCATGGTAAGTCGAAGAGCAGTGTAATTGAATTGCACGAAGAACTTTAATCAAATAGCAATGATGCTAATAGTTTTGTGCGAATTGGTAATGAAATTTGAATCAATTTTATATTTCGAATTTTTTACCAAAAGAAATCATTTTTAATTTTTTTTTTTTGTAATAATATTGGCTACTTTTTAAATTGCAAGGTATTTGTGGATTCTTCCGGTTTTACCGGAAGTACCAGCCAATTATTTTACTTTATACAACTTTTTTCCATTTTTTATATATATCCGCAAATAAATTCATAAAAAAATATTAAAAAATGTTTTTTGCAAGTAGAAAATGTTTAACAATGATTTAATCTTAACCTAATCTAACCTAACTTAACCTACGAAGAAGAAAATAAATAAAAATAAGTTTTACCTACGCTTTTTTAAAGAATATGCATTATTTCTTGTGCGTTTGTACTTGGCTTGGCTGTTGCATTTGTAAAAATCGAAACCTAAAGCCTAGGAATGATCGCTTTGAAGAACCGTAATAAATTACCATCGAGTCTTAAAGGTAAAAGAAAAGAAAAAAAAAACGTTTCTTTTTTCCGCGCAGAGAGATAAAATTCTTCGAGTAAGTTACTACTTGGAATTATATAGTTTACCGACTTAAACGGACACTGTTCCTTTATAAGGACACTAATTTACACTGATGGGCAACGAGTTAAGTGACTTGCCAAAGACGAAAGATCGACGAGCAAATTGTCAGTGTAAATATCGCTGAGAGATGACCCACAGATCGATTGCATGCATCGCTCTTGCAGTTTCTGATGTTGCTGCTGATGTTGATGCTGTTGGTAGCTGCAATATGCCACTTGCATTAAAAACAATACCAGATTAACAGAATGAAGACTAAAGAGACTGAAGCAGATTTGAATGGGCCTGATGGTTTCGGTAACACTTAGTTGGGGGTTTGCCGAAGACGATGAAATGGGGAAAAAATGGGAAAAACTGCGAGAGGAGGAGCGGTGACGAGCTTTCGAAATTTAGTGGAATTTATTAAGTAATTTCCTTCTTAGCGTTGACTTATGACCGGTTTTGTTTTCCCAGTTCTTCTCTTCTGCTGTTTGCAGTGGTCAACGTCTTGACCTTTGTTGCTCGACCTATACACGTAGTAAAATTCATGCATATTGTATACACGGTTATTCTTAAATTTCCACAATTACCACTTATTATAGTTTTTAACAATTTTTTTAATAGAAAATAAAAATAAAAAAATTTCCTTTAAATTTTGTAATTAGGATTACTTTTCCATGAAATATGGTAAATGTTTGAGTAAATTTTCAATGGTATTTGTAATTTAATGCTTTGAAACTTTATGAGATTTTCAATCAGTGGTAAATTGTAATTGCTTGGGAATGTAATGATCAATCAAAAATTAAATTTTAATTATATGTTCTAAGATAATTTATTTTTTTGTATTTGATTTAATTTAATAATTAAAATAATTTTTGCCAAGTGAAAAATTTACATGATTCTTCTTTAAATTGAAATTTTTATTGTTATTCTAACGTTAAATGCATCGCATAAAGTATAAAACGTTATTTAATATGATTTTAATAAATTTTCCAAGATGAATTTTAAATTATTTATCTCGATGGTACAAATAATGGTCTGTTCAGAAATCTTTGATTTTTCTCATGATGACCAGTCTTTATTTTATTTGATATACAAATTGCATTGTCCATTAACTTGTTAACATCGGTAACATTGGTTAACATCAAATGAATATTCGATTACATCAATTGGAAACATTCTGATCATTTGTTCTTTCCAATTAAAAGGGCCTTTGAAATTTTTAGGGAACTATTAAATTATTTTCACTTAAAATTTCGGGTGCTTTATTGAAACTAAACAGATTTTGTAAAAAAACATTTTTTCTACTACCTTACTTTAAAAAAATTGCTCTCTTCCAGTAAAATTTATTAATCATGTATAAGTTTCAAAAAAATAAATCTTCATCTTTCGCTCTTTTAAGTTGACTAAAAACTTCTTCTCTTTACTTTCAAATATATTTTTTGATTGTTGATTTTTTTCTTTAATTAAATTTTTATTGAAAAAAACTTTTTAATTCTTAAATTAATTAATATTTAATATTTGAAAAAAAACCATTTCATCAAAATTTATAAAATAAAAGAAGCGCTTTTGATTTACAGAAGATTAAAAAGTACCCTATTGATCTAAATTGATTTAAAATGTGCCTTTTTAATGAACAGGAAGTTAAAAAAAAACTTTTTTTGATTAAAAGTTAATTAAAAGTGATTGACAAAAGGGCAAACTAATTTTAAGTAAGCCCCTGACAAAGAAGTTTATTCGCTTTCCCTTAGGCGACTTGAAAAATCACTAAATCTTTAATTAAAATAATTGTATTACAACAATAAAACACTTTTTTTACAAAATAAATTAAACTGAATAGTTAGTTTATTTTTTTATTGCTAAATAAAATTTGAAACTAAAAGCTAAAGTTTTAAAATAAGGGATTTTGTGCCGAATATTTTACAAAAAATTATAAAGAATGTCCTTTTGAAACTCCTAAAATACAAAGGTTACAAAAAAATATTTTTTTTTATGTTTCCCAACTAAAAATTCATCAAGTGTTTGTTTTCATTTAAAACTGCGAATGTAATTTTCTTAGAAAATTTGCTTGGAAAAGAAAGATGAAAAAAAAAAGCACTAATCCCAAAACTAATTAGGTAACTAGGTAATTGAAACAGATTAATAAATATGAAATGATTATTTTAGTTTATTACTGCAGCATTGAAATTAAATATATTTTTTAAATGAGGAACTATTTAAGTAAAGAAAGAAAAATATTGATTCACTCCCATCTATAGTGGATAGTGGAAAAAGCGCTGCAGCACACAGAGAAGAAGAACCTCGAAAGCAGACAAACACAATCAAATATTGATAAACTAAAGTCGTAGAGTAGAAGAAAGCGATGTACAAATAATGGTGCAAAGAGCCTAATCCATGATGTATAAAGTTATTTGTTGTTCGAGAGAGAAATGCAGCAGAAGAGGAGATCGTGAATGACCAGGTACGGGCGCAGATTGAGGTGTGTTCGGTACGCGCAGGCAACGCAGGTGAAACAGCTTAGAATTCCAAATACCGACACGAATTATTTAAATAACTGTCGCCAGTTAGATGCATATTTTACCAACAAATTTACGTCTGCTGGCATAATTGATTCTTTGTTGGGCGCAATTCACGCCGCACACACCAAAGCACCTTACAACCAGCCAGCAGAAGAAGACGAAGAAGAAGAAGAAGAAGCAGAAGAAAAATAACTTTGGAAGAAAAAACTGTTTGGCCTTTTAGTCAATTCAATATCGCCGATGATTGTACAGTTATTATTATATTAGAAATGTTTCTCACACCACAATGGCGCTGCCAGTAATTTATTTATATGCCCAGGCCAGATAGGTTTTTCTTGTGTCGCTGTTTTCTCTCTATGTGTGTGAAGTTCGTTTTTTTTTTTTCATTTTTATTGATTCCGTGCGGGGCCAGAGGTCATGGCTCATCATCGAAACGCATCGGCCGCCCGTCTATCGCCTCTTCGGATCTCCAGCATTTTCGACTGTCGACTGTCGACGACGTCCAAATCATAATAAACTTATTGAATTATTGACGGCATTATTAGGGGCCATCAATTGACGGCTAATTGCAAGGAGCGCTCATTGAAAACAAGCGCTTGTCGTTTGCATGTAAATTTTGTAAATTTGCGAAGCGGAAAAATAGAAATAAATTTTGGATAAAAAATATTTTTGAGCAATGCAAACGGCAGTTAATTTTTCAGAATGCGGTATTTTCTCGGATTTTCTCGGAGCACACGGGAAATGCTTTAGCGGCTAGCGTTTGTAATTCTTAATAAAGATGTTAGGAATCTTTAATTAGTTGCAGGAATGTTTGGTGGAAGATATACAAGGTGGTCGTTTTCTCGAAAAGCATTTGGAATCCTTTTTTTTTTTAATCACTAAAAACATAATTTATGATCAAAGTTTGCTTTTTTGTGAACAACAGAACTATTTTTTGAAAATCGCTCTCTTCATTATTTAATTTTCAATTACTGCCAGAAATATTTTTTGTTAAGTTGTTTTATTCTTAAATAATGATTATTTATTATACACTGTTTATTAAAATAAAATAAAAAATTAATATTTTTAATGATTTTCTATTGTCTGTATGGACTTTCTTGAATAAAATCCCAAATGAAGTCACTCCTCATTAAATTCTCGTTGTTCAATTTAATTTATAGGATATATTGTACTTAATCAAAATTAAATTTCCAAAAGAAAATATCATTAATATCCTTCCGGTTTTCCGGAAATAAGTTTTAAGTGCGCGGTGTCTGCCCTTACAGCATATTTTCAAGAAATGCCTAATTACGTCAACTTTTCTCAATAGTCACTGTAAAAATTTTAAAATTTCCACTCTTATTTTATGGAATATATTGTTCTTTAACAAAATAAAAAATAAAATTTTATTTTTACTTATTTGGTTTTCCGGAAATAAGTTTTAGATGCATGGCGTCCACTTCAATAATATATATGAAAAGCGATGAAAATTTTTTTAAATTTTTATTCCTATTTTATAGAGCATATTGTTCTCTAACAAAATCAAAAATAAAATTTCATTTATTTCCTTTTTGGTTCCTGGAAATAAATAATGTGTAAGTGCGCGGTGTCAATTCCTATGTCGAGTACAACATAAAAATCAAATTTCCTCAAAAGCCACTAATTCAATTTTTAAAATTTAACATTTATTTTATAGAACAGATCATCCTATCAAAATCAAAAATAAAATTTTATATATGCCTTTCCAATTTCCCGGAAATAATTTTTAAGTGTGCGGTATCCTCTGCAATGGTGTAACAATTTTGTATCGAGACCTGTGTAATACATCTGAATTAAATTTTATAACTTTACTTTCTTCACAAATGTTATGCCGATCATTGTATTTCACTAAGAATTAATTAACTTTTTGTTTTTAAATAATTAATCGCTAGATTAATGCACACAGATTGTACATAATTTTATGTACATGCAGAGACAAAGAGAATAAAAGGAAAACACTAATGAAACAAAAAACATTTAACAATAATATAACACGAGATAAATTAATGTAGGTAGTAGTAAGAGCCGTATAGTAACATCATCTTTAGTGTCTTTTAGAATTAATAGCCTAGTGAATGCAAAATGCAACTGTAAAAGAAGTATAATTCAAATGCATTATTGTTATGCTGCGTTTTGTTAATTATTCAAAGATTTACGCTTTTTGTACTGCACAAAGCCAAATAGACTACGTTACAAGAATTACGTTTAAAGCAGAACGACTACTAAATGTTGATGAAGACGAAGAAGAAGAATCACAAAAAGCACGAAATGAAAAACACAACGGATAAAGGATAAAGAAAATTTGAAGAAGATGCAAATAAAGGGTGATCAGTTTGGAGGTACTTTTTTTAATTGGGTTTTATTGATATGTTACCAGTGACTACTATCAAACTAAATACATCATTGTGCTTAGCATTCATTGGCATTTTAATATGGCAAGACTCACCCCTGAACAACGTTTACAAATCATACAATTGTATTATGAAAATCGACGGCCTGAGCGCGCGATAAACTCTTTTCACAGACCGTCGA
>JASKGO010008337.1:0-22532 GCA_030556065.1 Holobus sp. GC000080 | reverse complement strand
TTGGTTTTTACTTCTCGCGCTCTGCAGTACTGCTCTATGACTTACAAATAAACGCAACACCTTTTATACATAACTGTGGTGTTCTTATTGGTCAGGGATAAAACCCCCTCGACTAAAAAGCATTTTGAGGAGTGTGGAAGCACACATTACTTTTGGCAATTAATCAATAATAATAATTAGCTTAATAATTATAAAATTTTCGACTTCAATTAAAATATTATTTAATAAACTAAATTATGTAATGCGCTTTAATAAGCAAAAACAATTGCAAGAAATGTAAAAAATGACTTTAGTAGAAAAAAATAGAATATAAATTGTCCATTTATCTCGAATTGGAGAAGCTCTTCCGACAAAGCAAAAAACTACAAGCAAATCAATCTGCCTTTTAAAGGAAAACTCGAAGCATATGTAGAGTGCAATGAAATGCACTCTTTAAAGCACTCTGCAAAAAATATAAGCAGACTTCCAGGAGAAAATATAGGGGCAATATTTGCGAATGAGATGTGATTTTTTCTTTTTGTATTTCCGAACTTATTTCGCAGCTTTATTGCCCTGCCGCGTTGTCTGTTGAAATACTATTCGTGCAAGTTAAAAATCGTGCGAATCCAAGTTTGCCTAAACAAACATAAATCTATGCGAAAAACACTCGCACTTGCGGTGCCGCTCTTTTCCTTATGTAGAGCGTCTTTGAAACAAATTTCCACCCTAAGCGAGCATTTATGCTCTCACATATTGGACAAATTTTTCGCAAGTGAACATCTTCAGTGGATGTAAACGTCTAGTCACTGCAGCAGCTGAGTAAATGAGGGGGTGGTGCGAGCGGCGTTTTAGTGAGACTAGTGAGAATTTCCGATAATCAATTTCGGTCGCAAAATAGAGTGCGAGGGCTCGAGTTTTCCAACAAACAAATTGGGCGCACAAAAATGGCCATAATGATAATAACAGATGAGAGAGAGATGCTTGAGGAGAATAAAAAATACATTTTTGTGTCGTTTGTAGCAGTTGGAAGAGCGGCAAAGGCGCGAATGTGTAACTTACAGATCCTTGCCCTCGTAACAACAATCAATAAAGTGACTTTATACACATTTACCACTAGTACGGCTCTATACGAATGCGGCGTGGAAACGTCTCCACCACTTTTAACGGTGCTGCAGTCACTTTAACCGCTTGCAACAAGCTAAAAATGTTACTTTTAAATCAAATATTTATGTCTAGTGCGGCAACGAGTCAGCGAGTATTTAGAAAATACTTTCGACGATGTTTATACGCGCGCGCCCCTCATTTCGAATTGTTTTAGTGATTATTGTTTGCTCACTTTTTTCTTGTTTGCTCCCAGTTTATTTGTTTAATTATTCAATGTCGTAAATGGACTTGCTGCACGGGTTTTGTTACTAATTGCCTACACAAAAGCAATAAAAAATTTCGAAAAATTGGTACAAAAATGTTCATTTTTGTTTCAGTTGTTAATACGCAAGAATTTAATACTTAAAAAATAATTTCGGCAAAGATCCAAACATTGTATGAATTATTATTTTCTCTGAACAAAAAAATGCAAACAATTGTATTCTATTGTGGTCCTTATAAAAGAAAAACAAATAACAATTTCCAAGAACAAAAACATATTTCAAAAGCAAAAAAGGAAATGCCATTAATTATCTCTTTGTAATACAAAACAATTAATCTTTCAGAATTTGTTTAGAATTTCAAAGAACTCTTTCAATAAAAATGAAACAATTATAACACTTAAAATGCACGTAATACAATTAGCTACCAATTTGTAGTAACAAAAAAATATTTTTTTTTTTACTTATAAATAGAAAAATTAATTCAATGTTATATATTTTTCAAATAATTTAATAACCGTATTTTGGACTATCAGATAAAACGCTCCTCAAATTAAGAAGCGATTAAGCGATTACGAAGTTGCATTATTCACTACCTTGTATAGGTATAAGCCTATATAATTTACGAAGAATAAAAGTCTTATTATTATTATTAAAAAAAAGTTACCTTCGGACTATGAGACGAACTAAACATTAAAATCAATTTTTCTACGTAAAAAGAAGCGCCCTATAGTCCAAAAAAATACGATTTTTCATAAATGAAATATTATTAATATGATTGGAGGTCCTTTTAGGGGATCATCAACGTATTGATCAACATTTAAGGGTTGGAAATAATTTAGCAATGTGAAATATTTACTCTGGAGGATGAAATCGATCTTTGTATGAGAGAAACATTTATCCCATTTATCCCAAGATATAAAACCGTGTGGGAAAAAACCCATAAAGCCTCCATGTTGGTAGCAATGCTCATAATCGATACATTTCTGGATTATTGGGGTCGAACGAGATAGTAAATCAAAGTGAATCCGATGAAGATGTCTAATGTGATAAAATTGGGGCGAAAGGGGTTAATAGAAAGACTTTGAATTGAGTTTCATTCACTTTCTCGTAAAATATAAAAGGAGTCACCGTCGCCGGATTAGATTTCATTCGACAAAAAGGATAAATTTGATCCCACACATTTCTATGCAAAGGATATGTACACGCCCGACACTCGGCTTCGAAATGATGAAAAACTATTTTCACAGGCGAAAATAACTTTTTTGCGAGCAAAGCAGCAACAATATGTACAGTGCTCTCGATATGCGGGCCATCAATAACAGACAACCGAAATAAGTAGTGAAAAAACCTTTGTTGCTATCCGTCTAATTGAATGGAAAATTAATATCGCAAGACCATTAATTAATTCGAGTTTTAATGGAAATAATCAATTACCTGTAAACTGAATTGCCATATCGAGAGCGAGCGATTTAAAAATAGATTTATTGCATTTTAGTGTTCGAACAACTTCACCATTAAGTGAGATAATAATAAGTTTATAAGATACAAGTTTGCAAGCCTTTTTTTTTTTCTTTTTTTACTTCTTCTGCTTCTTTACTTATGTATAGTATGTGTAATTTCATTATGCCTATAAGCAAGTTGTTAATTTATTTACATTCATTCTGCAGTAGTAAAAGTAACTGAATGTAAAATGGGTCAAGTTTATGAAATGAAGTTTACGACGATTTTTATCAAAAGGAATACAGTGAGAGCGGCAAGGACGAGCCAGCGCCTTCTCGAGAAAGATTGAGAGGCGAGACACACACACACACTCACTTGGTCTCGCATCAGATGAGGAAAACATATAAAGAGAACAAGAAGACGAAGAGAGAACGTACTTTAATTCGACTTTTCGAAATTGCTACGCATTCACACAAAAAATTGCTTTTTTTTACTCGCGTGAAGTTATGGTGACACCCAAAGCAAATTACTTGTTTATGAAGTTGATACGAACGATTTTCATCGCATTCAAGAGATTTTCATTGATTTAATTGTTTTGTTATTTAATTAAATGGTTATTATTTGATTTAATATATTTATTAATAAAATTCACAAATTTGTTTTTGCTTTGCTAATATTTTGGAATAGAACAAATTTAATTTTAAAATAACTACGTTCAAAAAAAGGACGTTCACATGAAATATGAATATTTTAGATGATCAGAATATTGATTTCAAGCACAACAAACATTTTTATGATTTTCATAAAAATGAAGTTCAGCATGGGATAAGTAATAGTTAAAATTTATTCAATTTGAAAGTTTCACACTTAAAATTTGATGGCACCACGAGATCTTTTACCTTGAGCAAACTGAAATGTTACACTCTGAATAATCTCTGAAACTATTTTCCCTTTAATATTAATAAACTGTTTACAAACCTGTAGTAAATTAATCCTTTATCTTACCTCTTGAGTATACAAATACATTTAACTTCATTATTTGCTAATGTATTTATTCTATCCTATGTATTACGAAAGCATTGTTCAAAAACGAATTCCGTTTTAATAGTATTACTTCATAAAAAAGAATTAAAGTTTATAGAGGAATTCCCAAAACTCATTAGAATAAAAGCAAACGTTCATAGTAATTAAAGTTAGACATAAAACCAGTAAATCAAAACTTTTTCGAAACACAGCCAACGAAAGTCATCATTCATACGTTCACAATGGAAATGAGCGAAATAATTAGGGTGCTGCTAATTAGGCGAAACTGTGACCGCACGTAAAATGTATAGCATTACAAATAGGCTGAACACTTTGAGATCGATTGCCGAAATGAGTATAAAATCCATCATTGAAACGTAATTCGTCACGTTAAAAGCAAGCAGGCAAATGGGCGCAAAACGAGAGCCATTAATGGTTGCCGCAAATTGTACATAGCTGCACATACGGTTTTTGCATCATTTTAAGGATGACTTTTTTCATCCGTGGTTGTATGTGCGCTTAATATTCAGGTCAGAGGACTCGCGTCGAGCAAAACGCCGCCGCCGCCACTGGATAAAGTAGACCGTAATGAAGGGTTTCTGTTATTATTCGCGCGGCGTTCCAAGTGCCGCCACAGTATACTCAAGAACAACACCAAAACAAATCCCTTATTAAAGGTTTTTTCCAGTGCATATAAACTGCAAAGCAACAGTAGATCTATTTTTTTAATTTAAGAAAAACAGCAACAAATGCAATCGTTCCGGGGTTAATAATTTTTGAAGTAAAAAAAATTGTTGATACCTTGAGGATGCAACGGGAGCAACAGGCCAGGACCTCCGCGAACGAAGGATGAGCGCTGTCCTCACGACGGTATTGCTGGCGCCCATTTGTGGGGCCGACGTGCGCTTTCTAGTCTTTCGGCCCCCCCATAGATGCGACCCAGGATGCGGCCCCTGTTCCGAGCAGGCTCTACGACCGCGGGCGCTCAGCAGCGTTTCGCGCTTGGCGGCGGTCGGAGTAGCCCCCATATCCTGCTGCTCCAAATGAGCCGCAATTTCCTGCTGCACCTCGAAAATAGTCGACATGTTTGCAAAGCCACTCATAAACGCCCGCTTTTCACGCACTTTTCCGCAACATTAAAACACGTGCTCTTATTCTATGAGTTCTTTAGGGAAAATCAGGACTCGAAGGATTGTTTAGACTTTGTTTGCTTAACAAGGCGCATTTTTGCGTTTCTAGTTTAACCACGCACTTTTCGCCGGAAAAAACAATACAGCTACACTACTTATAAATACAATAATTAGTTGTTTGAAATTAATTGCCGATATCTGCGGATTTGTTGTTGCAAGAAGGCAAGAAAGCCGTAACACTCTGCACACACCGAATCCGAAATTATACTGCTGCGAGAGTTTATCGGAAAACAGGTATCACGTCGACACGTGCTTCGCACTCTCTACGCAAGCGCTATCATTTATCAACAAACCTTTTCGCTCTTTGTTTAGTTCATTATCTTCGCGCGGAAAATTGTTTTTCCCCTGGAAGGAGTAAACAGTAAATAATTGCTTAATGCGGCACTGTGAATAATTATTTGCCGCTTTCCGAAGCTTCAATTTATCATTGGCTGTTGTAGTGCCGATTGAGAGATAAAGTCGCTCAATTAACGCAGTTTTGCCAAAATCATATACTGAGTGATCTAAAATATTACTTAATTTTTAACCAAAGGCATAATATTGTTTATTAAGGGTACAGTGTTTTTATATTTTCAAATAAATGGTTATTTCAAAATTAAAACTTACTTAATTTAATAATGCAATTTTTTTTATCACTGTTAACAGTAATTTAATATTTTTTAGCATTTTTCTTCAATATTTTTTTATTACTATATTGTAATAAACTTAATTACATATGCAAGAAAAGTGAAGTAATTGGAAATAGAGAAATCCCCTGTATGGTCCATTTCAACGTTAGCGAGTAATCCATAAGCAATGTTTAATTGCCTGTGGCGTGCGTTGTATTATTAATGAATATTGGTGTTCGCTTAAATAACCACAATATGATACGTCTAATCGATTTATTATTACAATTGCGGCTATCAAAGGGTATATATCGCAGTTAGTAGAGCGCCGTGTAAAGCAGGACATTGCGGAGTTATCTAGTTCGAAAAACAGGGACACCGTAGACCTGTTGTTTAGGTGTACTCCAGATACCCTATACAATAAATGTAAAGGTTATTAACCTCTTTTTACCCCGCGTTCCACAATCGAAGCGGACATATATTACATTTCTTTAGCATTTTCTTTTGTTGGATTCTATTTCAGAAATACATAATAATATTAACTTGTAAAAATTAATACCTTTTGTCATTTTCCCTGCAAAACTTGAAAAAACATTTTAAACGTTTCAACATTTTACTATTTTTTTTTTATTAAAGAAAAGTTGGCAAAAAGCGCGCATCAGTAACGAACGCTCAATGATGATGGCATCCAAGACTTGATTTCTTGATTAAAATTTTAATTAAAAATTTTGAACCCAAGATTTGTTCGTTTATAAAAAATATGAAGAAAAAACGAACAATAAAATTTATACACGTAATTATTAGTAGTCATGTATATAAAAAAAAATGTTAATTTGTAATTTATGTTTGTGTAAGACAAATGCACAGTGCCATAAACTTTTTAATCAAACAACGCGTTTATTAAACAATAAAGTAACCCACTTTAAAGATTATCATATTTAATAACCTACATAAACCATAAACCTTTATACGCACCAGTAAAATATGGACACAGTATTAAAATCTTCTTTATAAAATATACGTTGCGTAATAAAAACTTCTTTAATTGTTAGCAGTTAGCACAGATTTACTAAAAGTTTCATATGAAACTTGCATAAAAATTTCGCCTCATAAATAACATTTTAAATTTTCATCCCTCTTCAAAACTGAACAGAACAACTAATGAAAATTGATGAAATTGACTGAAGGAAAGACTGCAATCGATTAATTTTCCGCTTCTCTAAGCTCTAAGCTCAAGTTAATAAAGCGACTTTCTAACAGAAAATTTCCAAGGAAACTTGCATTTTCTTAGAGAATTCCGAAAAATTGAGAAAATCGAGACGATCCTAATGGCCAACATGCAATGGGGTAATTTGTATGATTAATCATAATACAAATTACGTTTAATGAGTAACGACTTTGTTCCTGAAATCGAGCGCCAGTGGAAATGCATTAGTCCAATTGTAATAAAAAGCCAATTAAAATGTCGCTTGTTATAAATGCTTATTGTGTAATATAGCAATGAATAGAACAATACTGAAATTCAATTCACGGCGCAATACATTTTATAAAATTTGTAATAAAATTATAGCATTCAAATAAAATGCTTAATTAAAGGGGTATAAAATGCGAAATTTAATTTTTTGTTTTTTGAATGGCGTATTATTATAGTTGAGTGATTCCATACGGTTAAGGGGTTGTTGTTGCAGAGCCCGCAACTCGGCAGCTACCGCTCTTAATTATCTGCCGATGGGAATTGATCGCGCTATAATTAATTAATATTAATTCGCACTCGACGGAGTGTCATCCAGTCAAAATCGGATTCGACCCTGTTTACCTTATCGCCCCAAGCCATAAAAATAATTGCTTCACAAGCAATTACCAGTCAATTATAACAAATAATTAAAGTTTGTGGAAATATAAATTTTAATTTTCTCGGTAATTATTATTAATTTTTAATTATTTATAATTAATTGTATAATTTTTAAAATTTATTTGAAAGTCGAGACATATTTAAACTTTTTTTTGAACAGTGCGCTGAAAACTTTAGCACGCAACCAATATGAAATATGATGATTTTTATTTCACGACTGATTCCTATCGGAGAATGATCATCAAAAGGCATATAAATATTAAGGTTTCCATGCAATATCCGCAGGCTTAGAAATGTAATTTACGCCTGAGGTGAGGATTTATAGGTGACATTTGACATTTTTTGCACGTGTAACGTACCCGACGTTTATGCCCACGTGTAGATCCCCCCGGAGCAACAATATAAAATACTCAACATATTTCTTTCTCTTTCTCTCCCCCTAAGGAGGAAATATCATTAAAATAATCTCGGAAATTGTTTGCCGGCTTTCTCCAAACAGAACAAAAACGAAACAAAACAACGACAAGAAAAAGATAATAGGATAGAAGAGAAAACATATTAAAAATAAATAATAAATACTTTTTTTGGTGGCTTAGTGGAAAAGAACGAGGGGAGGAAATTCAGCACTGACAGAACGTAGCAATTTACAGTATAAATGGCCAAACAAATGCGTAGCCAAAGATTAAACAACACTAATCCAAAGCCAGGTGAGATTAAAAACAAATTTGTGGCATCCTATAGACATTCTAATCATTGAAGGGTACGGTGCGTGTGTTTGCACACGTACGAAGATTACGCAGTAACTCTTAGGTCGAATCTCCGTAAGAAATTTCATCTGAAACCGCCACAAATTACATTTACTTTTAAGCTTTTAATTAAATTGTCCCTTTCGCTTTAATCAAGAAAAACTGCGTAGCTTTTTTCCTCTCCTTAAGGCATAAATTAATTTTGTTTAGTTATTTCTAACTTATTCACTTTTTATTCAACGGAAAACGTCCTTTGAATTTTTTAATTATTTTGAAAACAAAATAAAAGCTCTGCAAATTATTTCTTTTATATTTTTTAATGAATATGAAAACGTGGAAAATTCAAGTATCATCAAAAACCAGATTATTTACTTTGTTTGTTTTGCAGTAATTAAAAATGATGTAACTTAAAAACCCTTGAGAGAACAAAGAAAAAACATTAATTGCACAATGGCTTAAACTTAAACAAAATGTACTCTGCTTTTTGGCGCCGGATTTAATTAATTTACTGCTCAATTAACGAAATACATAATGCACGCTCCATTTCTTTTGATCTTTTTGAAAGAAAAAATCGCTTTTATTGAAATGTCCAATTAAAATGGCCTTTTATATTACACCTAATGGAATATTCTTTTATGAAGAGCTTCCGGAGTTTTTTTTTTTTTCTTTACAATATTTATTTAGTTTCCAAAATAGCGCAAAAGATGGTAAAAAGTTAAAACCATGTTCGGAAAATTTATTTTGCTTTGGGTATTTTCAGGGATAACAAAATTTCCATGGACAAAAGCAGCTTTTGACACATATTCTTGCAAACGGAATAAGTAATGAAAAACATTCGATATTCGATATTTAAATCAGAGCTTTCACAATATCAGATTTTTCTAGAATAAAAAAAAACATGTTCATCTGAATTTAAGTAAAAACCTATTTTAACTTTTAAAAAAATCGTTTTTGATTTAACGATATTATGTGACAAATTGAAATCATTCAATGTAATCCTGTAACGCTTTTATGGGATTATTCATTTGTTGAACAAAGCACACACAGCTTTGAAATATGAAACACTTTTGTTAATGGTAGATGCAGAGTGATGTAAATAATTTTAAATTGGATCAGTGGCAAATATGTACCTTGTCTTTTTTTCTCGGAAAAGAAGGGTGACAACCTTCATAAACAATGAAAATGCAATTGCAGTTTCCAGTTTTATCGGTGAATAATGCAATGATTTATTCCTTTGGTGCACAATGCTTTTTAGTAACAAATAATGTATAATAGAAAGCAACGCATTCTTTTAGAATCAAATAAACAACATTATTTTACGATAATTAAAATAATGAGTAAATGTTTTTGAAGTTTATTTTTTATCATTTTATGTAGAAATAATAGTAATTAATTCAAAACAAACAAAAAAGTTGCTTTTCGCATTTCATTTAGGTCGTGTAATACAATAAAAGTGAATTGCCCCCATTAAAATCTGCATGTAAAAGCAAATAAAACTTTGCAAAAAGAAAACCGAACCACAACAAAAAAGCAAAACAAAAAAATTCCAACCTAAGCCATGCAAAAAATAAATCCGTTTTATATCTGCGAAAGTGCTAAATCCATAATTCAGTTTTATTGTACGTATATCTATATAAATGATTGAAGAGCCGTTAACAAAGAGTCGGAGTTAGTGGAGCAATAAGGGGAAAAAGTGGATTGCCAGAGAGCAATGATAGCGGCCTAACAGTTTTACTCATATAACGCCAATTAAGCTAAAAGGACTTTTCTACAACAATCGTCAAATTCCTCTGGCTACCCGCTCCAGACAGCGATGAAAAAAATAAAAATAAACTTAGCAAGTCGAAAAGTAAAACTCCGGCAATCCCTTTTACGCTAATTTGCAAAAGTAAATGTAGATTACAGAGGAAACCAACAAATTCACATGCCTTTCCTTCCCTCTATGTAATGCACAATACTCATTTCGAGAGGATCCTTTCCGCCAGACTTTGAGAGAACTCTTTTACGCATCATTATTTTCACATTAGGGGTTCAAAGTAGCAATTCCTTAGTTTGTTTAGTAAAGAAAACTCATTGATTCGGCTCTTTTCTTTTGAGAAATTAAGTCACCGAAAATCCTTTTACTGTCCAAGTTTGTTTTTATTAGTTGTTCTTTGATTACACTTTTACTAAATAGAACTTTCAAAATCTATTTTTTGCTGTTTTACAAATAAATAGGGTTTTATTACTAAAGAAATCCTAACAAACAGAAAATTGAAAACCCAATTAAGGAACGCTTGATACAAATACAAAAGCACTTTATTTACTTTATATGATTGAATTAATATTCATCAGTTGGCGTGACGACCGTCAAAGCAAGTGCTTGGAAATAAATAATTTAATTAGGGACTCGGCATTGTCTCTGCGGATATTTGAGATTCTGCAAAATTAATTCTCCGGACTAAAGCAGTTATAATTTACAGACGAACAGTTAAAGCTTCGCGTCGATAATAAACGTACATAACAAATTCATTGGTCGAGAAATTATAGAAGTTTCCAATGAGATAGCGACATCTGTATATTAGGAAGACTTACCCCAAAACAGTCGTTGTCCACTCCATCTCGGTGGTGGAGGCGGGCGCCGATGTGCTGCGCGTCGGTAAGCTCAATCGCGGCATTATACGTAACGTTATCGGGCGGCGGCGGCGCGTCGAATATTCTGAAACGTAACCCAGTGGTAAAAGATGGCACAACAGATACAATTTGAAAAAAATATATGTATATATAATTTATAACGGTTCCGTTACCTTTTCTACTTTTCAATAACCGATTAGCTGTTAGCATATTAGTGCAAAGTTAACTTACCACTAACGGAGGAAAGCGAATTTCTCGGTGCGAACGTGTGCGGTGATAAGAAATCACCAGTACTGTTAGTCACTGAACTGTGATTCGGTGAAGGAACTGGCACCGGTTGGCTTTCCTCTCGCGTAAATTTAAATTTTATTGATGTGGCCATCGTGTCTGCAAAAAAAAAATAACATTTTTAAGATATTTATTTTTTTATTAAAATTAATTTTAAGAAATTTCATCGGAAAACTTCACATAAAAATAAAAAGAAATGTTATTAAATGAACTGAGAAAGGAAAAATGGTATCTTGTGCAAACGAAGCAAATGACTACGTCAGCTCGTTTATAACTATTTACCCGTCGGGCGGATCGCGATCGGAATGAGAAAATAACTGAGCGACCATGTATCAATCGGAAGACAGATGATGATGGCTCTCCAGCTCGCCACACAGCATTCCTAAAAGCACCTCAACATTCATTCTGAAGTGCAACGAAAGCTTTCCATAATATACCGGTAAGGAAAATTTAAAGAAGTGGTCGAACGGGGACCCAAACTAAGAGAGAAAGAGCAAAAAAGAAGCAGGGAAAACATGCGGAAATTCGCAACCGACGCGTTCAAGCCAATTCTATTTGTATCGAACGAAAGGAGGCGGCAGCGGGGAAGAAAGAACTAGCGATCTGAGATTGAGTGCTTCTTCGACTGTGTGATTAGATTAACGTAAATGCGATCGATCATTGTAGGAAATTGACGTGCAGATGGTTTCGGGTTACTCTGTTTATAAACATGCCGTTTAATGGGAATCGAGTGTTGCGGACTGATTCGAATACGTGTCTCTTTACATATACGTAGAAATGCATTAAGGGATGAAAAGTTCACTTCGTGTTGGTAGCTAATTGTATACATATGCAGGATCGCGTGTGTGTATGCCCGTGCGTGTATTTGTGTATGTAAGGATGTGGAGCATCCGGAAAAGCAAATATTGTGAGGCAACAAGTCGCCTAGCGATGCTGTCGTACCGGTTGTGTTGCAGTCGTTCAGTGTTCTCGTATTCTGTCCATTCGAGCGAAAAGCCCGCACCCTCAATGTAAACACCATTATTGTTTATCGAATGATTTCCCACGAAGTATCCTCAATTTCATTTTTAAGTGCCTTTATTAAATTTTAAAAGGATTACTTCCCGTGTAATTTCAAATAAAAGTTTTTTTCGCTGAAATTTCATAAAAATTATAACCGAAAGATATGAAATATAATTATTTATTTTATTTTTTGCAAATTAAATTAATATGAAATGTAGGGCAGCACATTTTTCATTTTAAGAAAAATAAAATATATAAATAAAAGTAAAATTTAAGAATCTACAAGTGTAAGTAGCAAAATGTTGTCCGGCGCCTTCACCTCGCTTCCAATGCACACATTTAACATTTTCAATTTTTCAAACAAAAACCAATCTAAAGAGCCGCAAATTTATTACTGCCTTTTACTTATACTTTATATTTATTTATTTAATTTTAATTTGAATTAATTAATTACATTTTATCATTATTAGACATCTTATTTGATTTTTAAATTGTTTATCTGCTTGTGAAATAATAGTAATCAATAAACAACTGAAACCCTTAAATGTTTTTTTTTTATGAAGAAATTGCAATTCAACTGATGGAACCGGCGCCTTCACATCAGTACTATGAATATGCAAATCTAAATAGAATCAAATATCGCTAAAAAAATAATCATTGTTGCAAAAATTTGTTTAACTTAAAAATATATATATTTTAAATAAATTTTATCCCCTTTTAGCCGTGCATTATTAGGCATCTAAACCGGCGCCTTCACCTCGCTTCGAATGCAAAACATTCATTAGAATTAAAGAACAATTAAAAATAACCAAATTTTATAAATTCGTTTTCATTTTCAGCTTGCAATTACTATTTTATTTTTATTTTTTTCATCATTATAGCCTGAAATTTTATTACTATTAGAATCCCTTATTAAAAAATATTTGTATCCTTATGGTTAACAAACTACATTTCGAAAACTTTAAAGCAAAAAGTTTTTTTTTAAGTGTAAATACTTAATAGAAAATTAAATGGCAACCAGCGCCTTCCCATCGCTAGCCACAAACACATTACAATTCAATAAAAGCCGGCAAAAATAATCGCAGCTTGGGTACTGTATTTATCTTTACACTTAATAATTAATTTTTTTAATTATTAGCTGCAAATTTAGTAATTAATGAACATTTTATAAACACTAAAAATAATTTTACACATTTGTAAATTAACAAACTTGAAATTCTTAAATGAAAAGTATCTAAGTAATTAGTCCCTGGCGCCTTCACACATCAAAACACACATTTGAATAAAATAAAGCATAAAAAATATCCACGCATTTGTACAATTAAAATTACAGAAAACCACTTATCTCCACATTTAATTTGAGTGAATAAAATATGAAATTGGATAATTTCACAGTAAATTAGGTCGAAAAACGGCTCATCGACAATACACAAACCTTAGCGAATTTCATGCACCAAAACCAGTATATTCCATTATCAATAGACTAATTCGTTACAGCGATACATTTTGCTCATTCGCATGCAAATAAATGAAATATGCGTATCGCGAAAACCGCTAGATTAGCCGTTGCCCATGAAAATTTCAACAAATTCCATTAATTATAATACAGCCTCTGTGTTTTCACTTTCTCCCATAAAATCATCAAAGGAAACCAAGCAAAGAGCCCGCGCCGCTACCTCTGCAGACTGTATAAAAAGAAAGAGCTAATCTACAGTACTTCCTTGAATTTCAATTTGATACGTGCAAGCGGAATAATATCGGGATTTTGAAAACGTACACTGGAGAGTTCCATTCCGACATGCCAAACGCAAAAAAGAGGCTCGGGACATACGAAAAACCGCACGCAGGAATGCCAAGTTATTATGTTTTGCAAACAATTTTGCAAACATTTTTTTAACCGAAATAACGCTGAGCAAATATTTTCATATGTGAAATTATTTGCGCGCACATTTCGTGAAAGAAAATACATATTTTTTTATGTTTTTTGTTTGGGAAGTAAGAAGTAGCCACAGGTGTAAGTGCGTTTCAGGAATAAAAGGGCGAAAGCTGATTGAGCCATTGGGGAAAAGATGAAAGGAAATGATTTATGTCGATTTAATGTTCTTCGGGGAGTGAAAAGAAAATTTCGGTTTTTCGTCAAGTACAACGTGTTTGCGATCCATCTGGACGCGATTGATCCTTCTCCGTAGAACATTTTCAGCTTTGCAGGTGAAAGCCATTGGCGAAAACATACAGACGGGCAAATTGCACGCACACCCTGTTCTTTTGTAAGCAAGTGGCGAAACGACAGTCGATGCAATTTATTTAAATTGATTTACCTTGAGGGTGACTGTGGGATTTTCCACACATTTCTCTTTATTTTTTGTTCTTATTGGAATACAAACAACTTTAATTTGCCATCAATAATGATAATAATAATTCATTAGAAAAACTATCAAAATTACAAGAAACAGTATTTTTTATTCTAATATTACTCAAGTGTTTATTATATTTATAGTAATAAAAATAACGAAATTCTTTTGTCAACTAAGTGACAAAAGGAAATACATTTAAGAATTTAAATATGAAAAGGATTTACAAAATTTACATTACTTTGAATGCTTAACGTGTTTCAATAAAATAAATAAGTCTTTATAAGGCTTTAAAACGTAATATTAAAAATGAAAAACAAAAAGACATGGAGAGCAAAAGGGTGGCGTGATTAAATAAAAACGCTTAAAGAGAATGTGTGCAATCCAAAGAGAGCGAATTTAATATGTCTGTCAATAAAATTTTCATCATTTCGTAATGAAAAATAAAAAAGCACTATAAATTAATTAAATAATCCTCGACGGCAAAATTTTGACATTTAATTACGGTTGATAAAGTAAACCAATTATGAGGTTGAAAGCGTTTTTAAATATTTTTCCAGCGCAATAAAAAATTATATTTATCCCATATGAAATAGACGAAAAGAACAGGAGAACGATGGAGGCGTGTTGTCGTCGATAACATAATTTGCAAATACGCTGCTTGCTACTTTATTAACATGTTCCAACGAAATAACTTCGTTATAAGTGCTCATATTAAGTACACCTATCTGCTGATATTCCAGACTAAGTTGACGAGAATCCAATTATGTTCTATTAAATCATTGTCCTTGCATATATTCAGTGTAAATAGAGTTAGTTTTGAAAAATTAAATAAGACTTGTAAGCTGAGATTTTTGGAAATTTGATTTTCATTTTTAAAAAAATCTAGAAATTTATATAATAACAATACTTTTAGAAAAAAATATGATTCAACTAATATCCGATGCGGAAAATGGAACGAAAGGTTTACTTTTTGATTTCACAATTGATTGACAGTAACCGAAGCCGAAACTATTAAATTTCCAGGAGCTTAAGTTTCCATCCATTATTTGCCGCATTTTTGAAAACAATACAAATTGCTTTATTCTATATCTTTAAGATTCTCGCTTGTTACAGCTTTACAGCTTACCGGTTTTTCAAATTAAACAATGTTTCAATGTCATTGTCGACCAATTATTTCTAGATGATTTATTTGGCACGAAATTCACAAAATTAAAAAAAAACTAATATTTTAAAAGTAAAAAATCCAAATCAATTAACTCCTTAAACAGTGTAACGAAAAGGGAAAATTCTTAGATTACATCGAATTACCACCGAGGTATTAGTGATTGAATACGTCTGACTTCCGATTCAGAACATCAGAGGAAAATGCTGGCAGCCAGCGAACCGAGAGTCCGCAAATCATCGATTCCGACAAATTAAGTTCTCATCGCTAAATGCTGTATCAATAAAACGCATTTTCCAGATTCGCTTTTGCATGTTGCAATTGCAAAATAAATTAAGATGACTATTTTCTAAATACTAATGGTTCATATATTTTACACTTTACTAATTACGAATGAAATATTCGCAAAGTTTTAATGCCAAATTATTAATTTACAGATTTGGGGATTTATTTCAAAATATTGAAGTGCTTATTTAAACCCAAATGTAAATTGATTAAATTGACTAAATTCGGCAGTGTATGCTGTGTAAGCTGATAAAATTTCGAGAAATTTGTGCTTCAGTGTAATAATTATGGTACACAGAGTTAAATAAGTTTCAATTTACTATGTGGTCTTTAATAATTATCGCGACTTTTCCGTAAATTGTTTCGAAACTGCAACTAACTGTTGTTTCAAAGTTTGTCCTAACTATTTGTGAAATATAAATCAGTTGGATGAAAAAAAAGTTCCTTTTTGGATTGTCAATAGTTTGTGAAATGTTGTCCGGATTTTTCTTTGCAATTAAATAAACTTATTAATAAGGAAATTAAGGTTTTTAATGCCAAGGAATATGTTTTACTATTTTTGTTATAGACAACTGCTTTATAAGCTTTTGAAAAATGTTTTTTTTTTTGTTCTTTATGGTTTAGTTTCGTAGTTTTGAAGGATTTTTTAAATATATTTTTCAGAAACCGAAGTAATAAAACTGTTTTTTTATTGGAATCGATTTTTAACTGACGTTTCTATTTACATGCGAAAATGTGTATAGAATATTCATTTGATATGCTTGTAATCAAAACACGATTATTAAATTTTCAATTTAAATTGTAATTTATCCGATAATTATTTTGGCTTTTTTATTTTTTTATTTTACATAGTCAAACTTCAAAAATAAATATATTCATTTTTATAAAGTACAGTACTGGAAAAATGGTACTTTCTTTAAAATACCTTCAAATTTGTTAACTGTTGCAGATTAATTGTCTACTATTATTCATGTGTAGATATTTTAGCAATTTCTCTTTTTTAATTACATTGTTTTGAAAAAAAAAATATATTCAAATATTTATATTTAAAACTTAAAATTTCTAAGATAATTTTTGGAAAATAATTAAAAGACATTCCGTAACTGGGTAACTTTATCTGGCAAACTTTGTCTCCGTATAACTTACGTCTTGTTTATCAACAAAATCGTTTGTTATAAAGAATTGTCGCGAGTTTCTTTGAAGTATGTGCTTGTATTACAGAGTGTTGTGCAATTAAGTTGTTTGGATAATTAATTATAGATGCCCCAGTAATTCCGTTTAAACTTTGAAAGACGAAGGTAAAGGTATAAACAACCATAAAAGCGCTGACTAAATACTGCATAATACTGATAACAAAACAATTATGAATAGATATTACACACATTGTAACTATTTTGTACATTTCAAATGAGCAAAATTGCCATTTTAATTTCCTTTTTTGCGTTATTATATACTTCAACAGAAACTTTTAATTTCAAGAAGCAACAAGATAAATGATAAAAAAAGTAATATCTTGTTTTTATCGAATTATAAATTAAGCAAAAAAGAAATTTGAATATCAAAAATATAATTATAAAACTGGAGAAAAAGGGAAAATTAATGAAACGATTGAAGTATTTCAAATCGACACTTTTCGGTGTCATCGACCATAACACTAATAAATAAAATATAAACAGAATGATTAATTAATTGTCAACATTCACAGAGCATTTCCCATAATGATTGCTCTTGGATTCGATGAATGTTTAATGGAATCCACAATCCCTTTATCAATTTAATGATCGATGAGAAATTTTTCATTTTATTTATTTTTTATTTTTCGGCGGAAAAAACATTTTACCTAAAAAAAATTAATCACTATTTTAACTATTTTATTGTTTATTTGATTATAAAAATAATAAAATGTAGTTTTGAATAGAATTTAATAAAACGTCGATTGAAAAATCCATTTATCATGGTTCTATAAGTAAAGAATTTATTTAAAATAATAAATTCAACTACATAATGGCATAACAATAGTACTTTTTAATTAAAATTTCATAACTGATTTTTTTTTATATTATAAATTACTGTAACTAAAAAAATTGACTTAAAAGCTTAAAAGCCAGTGGAAAAATAATGTTTTTAAATGATTAATTTTTGGAAAATTAAAAAAAATCATTGTTAACTATGATAATGCAATAACATAACAAAATTAATTTTAATTAGTATCATTTTAGCATTTTGCATGTGCAGATTTAATGGTTTTCGGTATTTTAATGAACTAATAATTAAAAATTACATTATAAGTACATAAAATAAAGTGAATCGATGAACAAACAATTGGCTTTAATGAGCAAACATTTGTAATTTCAATTATAGATTTATTTTTTTATTAAATGTACTTATTGGTGAAATTTTCCATAAAAATGTCAATCCATACAACAAGCAAATAATTATATCGAGACACTGATGTTGTTTGCCCAAGAACAAGTAAATAATCTTTATACAGCATCTGAAATCAAATTGCAATAATGACTTGACTTGATTTAGATAAAGGTTACGAGAACAATTTCGGTTCTCCGTTGTTGAACTTGATGCAAGTACATAATAACGAAACCAATTAACCGCGGCAAAATTAAATAGTAGCAAGGCGGCCTTGGAGATCAGTTAATTTTCTCGGCTTCGACGATTTAAGATTGCTTATACTCGCATTAATAACTGCAATCCAAATGTACTTGCAATATTAAATTTCAGGTAAATTATGATTTTCCAATAAACCAGTTGTTCCATTCCTTATGCAATTAGCAATTTTAATATTAAATCAACAACGTGAAACCGAAGTTACGGAACAATAAACAATTAAATTAAAAAGCAAACAATGGATATCGAACAGCCATAAAAACCATTGCGTGAGCCTTGCAAAACATAAATAATAAGTCGTCTTTGATCCGCAGAAAACAACTCGCAACTAATACCCAAACGGAAAGCCAGTTTCATCTATTTTTAATTGGAGATCGGAATGATTCTCGGTCCAATTAATTAAATCCATTAGCTAAGCGTTAAAAGCTAACCCTACAGCGTTCCGCGAACTGAAATCCTATTTTAAGGACTCACCCGTCAATATTTATTATTAAGATATATTCACGGGGCCAATATTCAAATTGCACGCTTTAAAGTTCCACACGGCAGTAGCGCACTTCAGGTTTAATTTAATTTTACGACGATTAATTAACTGCACTGCACTTAGCTTTATTACCTGCAAACAAAAGTTAAGAAAACTCCACGCAGAACGAGTTGCAAAAATTAAATTACTAGTAGCTTTTGTTTTTTTGTTTATTTCCACAGCACCACTGTTTTTGCTTTGTTGATATAGAGCGATGAATTAAAAACGTACAGTTGAGAGGCCCGATCGTTACGTTAATAAAAATGTGTGTGCTTGATGTTACGCGCGTTTTTCTTTTGTCTTTGGATTTCTTTGATTTCGGAAATTACAAGCCCGCACACCGGCCGCGATGCTACTGATTACAGCTCAAACGAAACACTCGCGTTACGACTCTTATCACAGCCCTCACATTATATTTATTTAAAGCGCACGCGTTTGATACATTTCAGCGATCGTTTGTTGTCTGTTTCGTATTAAACGGACTTTTTAATTGAGCAATTTTCTTAATTATCGGTTGCTCGTCAAATACGTTTTTCGCACTAGTAAACACAATGTTCGAACCAGTCTGATTCATTGCCCATTAGCGCCAACGAAATTTGCCATAATTAATAATTAAAGAATTCGCATATTGTTGGGCTGTTTTCATAAGAGAGAAATAGTAACTTACTCTTTAATACTGCCTGCACACTAAATTCTCTGTTAGTCTGTTTGTTAAAAGTATAAATTGCTGAAATACAAATAACAAAATTAATTGCACTTACTCACTTCACACCCTCCACTGAACTGCATCGTATGCAACTTACAAACCACTATTTTGTTTCAGATGTTTTTGCAGTTGCATACGCAGATTTTACTATTTAAGGTTAGACAGTGCAAGTTGTTTAATTATTTTTCGTAAATTATCTTTAATTAATTCACTGTTAATTATAATAATAACATAAAAAAGTTGCCAAAATGTCCGGGTTCAGTGGTGTATTACAGTTGACTGATTTGGATGACTTTATAACACCATCACAGGTAATTTAGTTATCACTCCCTCATTTCTTTGTTATCTATGTTAATTATGTTTCTTAATTATTTAGGAATGCATAATGCCTACCAAAATAGACACGAAGAAGTCCAGCACTGGTGCTAAAATAACAATAGGTGATGGTGGTGACTATATGCAAACCGACTCAGTATGTTTTACTTGCCTTTGAAACATTGAATTTTATTAATGATTTTTCCAGTTTGGACAATCACAAAAACTGCAAAAAGTAGAGATATCCCTGGTGGATTGCTTAGCTTGTTCTGGATGTATAACATCAGCTGAAAGTATTTTAATTACACAACAAAGTCAGGAAGAACTGCTGAAAGTGTTTGAAGAAAACAAAGCATTGCATCAAGTAACCTCAAAAAATTAAGAAATCAAAACCTTGGTAAAAATATATTTACTGTTTTAGGCCGGAAAATCATTGGAAACTAAATTAATCATAGTTTCCATTTCATTGCAACCAATTTTATCCCTGGCAGTGAGATATAATTTAACTCCGAATGATTGTGCTGCAAAGCTTTGCGGATATTTTAAAGAATTGGGGGCTGATATGGTAGTTGAAATGACCATTGCTGAGGATTTTGCATTATTGGAAAGCCAAGCTGAATTTGTCAGAAGATTTAGGTCTTGTGAAAATGATAACGTGAAGTATGTGCTGCCAATGCTGGCTTCTAGTTGCCCAGGATGGGTTTGCTATGCTGAAAAAACTCATGGAAGTTATATTCTGCCATATATTTCCACCACTAAGTCGCCGCAACAAATTATGGGCAGTTTGGTGAAGCAATGGGTACGCCAGAGGCAAGGAGCACGGCCTATCTATCACGTTACAGTTATGCCCTGTTACGATAAGAAATTGGAAGCCGCCAGAGAAGATTTTTTCGATAAAAGCACCGAACAAAGGGATGTCGACTGTGTTATTACATCTAGTAAGTACTTATTTATTCTTATTTTGTTCCCATAACTATAAAAATCTGTCCACATATAAAAAAAATACAATTTTTTAGTTGAGTTGGAACAAATGCTAATGAAATCCAACCAGTCTTTGGATTCGATAATTCCATCAACTTTTTCTCAACCGTGGCTCTCAGGAGACAATACAGAAATCGAACCGAAATTAACAGCGCACACTGGCTCAGGTTCAGGTGGATATGCTGATCACATAATGAAATTTGCCGCTAAAGAACTTTTTAATATTAACTGTGGGACCATTGAGTATAAACAATTAAGGTATTTTTATTTTATCCGAAAAGCGAACCAGAAATTATCAAAAAACAAAAATTAATTACAGAAATCCTGATTTCCGTGAAGCGACGCTCGAACAAGACGGAAAAGTTCTCTTGAAGTTCGCCATCACCAACGGTTTTCGCAACATACAAAATCTGGTGCAGAAACTGAAAAGAGGAAAGTCGCAGTATCACTACGTGGAAGTGATGGCTTGTCCTTCGGGCTGTCTGAACGGCGGTGCTCAAGTTCGAGCGCAAGAGGGAATGAATTTAAAGGAATTGACGGTGCAATTGGAAAAATTATTCACTAGTTTACCGATCAAAAGTCCCGAGGAAAATTACGCTGTGAAGCAACTTTACGAAACTTGGCTCGGGGGTATCGATAGCGATAAATCGAATGCTGTGCTGCACACAGAATACCACGCGGTGGAAAAAGCAAATACTGCTTTGAATATAAAGTGGTGAATTTAATGATTTAATCATTTAAAGGTTACGTAATTTTGCCTCTGTATAGTTAATTTACATATTTTGTAAGGCTATTGTGACAAATAAATTCACAGGGTGGCTGTTTTAGTTTACATATTTTATTATAGTTGAATACACTTTAATTATCTTTTATTGTATTGTTAATTTTGTTGTTGTTAATAGTTTTATTGATATAATATATTATTAAAAATAGGATTTGTAAGAAACATGAAATAAAGAAAAAAATTGAAATATTTTTCTTTTAATATATGTCACATTATCTTTTTCAGGTTTTTCAGACTGATTTAATTCATCAGTGAAGATATTTTATTTCTGTATACCCCTAAAATATTTAAATACATTAATAATAATAATTTATGAAGATACTTCCGGTTATACCGGAATTACATAATGAAAATTAATTTTAAATATTATAGAAGATTATTTTGCAAATTTAGCAATATTAGTCGGTTAATGTTAATACTATACAATACAGGGTCTCCCAACTTGAGTGGCCTATTAAATGTTTATGGAAACTACTTATTTTAGAAATCGGAATCTTGGCATGACGTTCTTTTCGGCAGTGATCTACCTAAATCTAATATTCGCACACAGGCTGAACTTCCGGTTATACCGGAAGTAAATAACAACTTTGTTATTTTAAATGGAATACCCCAATTTTTATATCATATTTAGATTCGCTTTTTAAAATAAAAAAGATTTTGTAAAAAAAGTTTTCTCCTATTGGGTCTACTTTTCA
>JASKGO010008329.1:0-14934 GCA_030556065.1 Holobus sp. GC000080 | reverse complement strand
TTGTTGTTGTCGCTGCTGCCACGAAAGGTAATAATAATTGAAATAAAGTGCGCGCATTAATGGCACACGTAATGATCAGCGGTAAGCAGTGAGCAGGTTGCGGGGGCGGCTATAATATAATCAGAAAAGGAGAGAGCTATGGGGAATCCGAATGGGGGGCGACGGAGAAAGAAAAGTGGAAAGTGGAAAAAGCGGGTGGTTTCGTGCGACGAAAGGGCTGGTCAGGTGGTGCAGTTCACACAATGACACAATAAGTTACCACCGCCCCCCGCTTTGGGCCCCCAGTCCCAGTCGCCGTTCATACGAATAAGGTGTATATCAACCAAAGAGTCACGATGCCGTAAATATTGGTGCATATTAATGGACAACGTGTCACCTGCTTTCTTCTTTACGTTTTCTTCGATTTTGTTTTTTCGTTATTTTTAATTGATTTTTTTTTTTAACAAAAAATTGATTTTTCTTTCTGGAGGAAATGTTATTTTATGGTTTTTAAAATTGTATTATAAAGTTATGTTAGTAATTTAATTAAAAGACACAAAATGAATAAAGTTATTTCCATTTTTCCATTTTTAATAGTTTTTAATCCGGCGCCTTCACATTTAAAAAAAATTAACAATTTCCTTTTCAAACTCAATAAAATAAAGTTCTATTAAAAGTCAAATAGTAAAAATAATAATAATTAATATAAATTAAATGCATTTGAATTTTCATAAAAATTAAAACGATTTCAATCCTTTTTTCAATCAAAATTAATGTTGGCTACTATAAAACCCGGCGCCTTCACATCAAACTAATGCAATTTTGATGATTTAAATTATTTAAAAAAAGATTTTTATTAAATTATCAATTAAAACAACAAGTAAAAAGTAAATTAAGTAAATGGTTGAAATTATTTAAATAAATATTGTTTGTTTATAGCACTTTTTATCCAGTTTTCTATTAAAAGTAATACTTTCATGAAGAATTTCATTTCTTTTCTTTGGAAACTTCCGCAAAAATCAACATTAAATTAATATTTGAAAAAAACTTAATTATTTTTTTAATTCCTCTGCGATGTCTGCATCTTTATATCTAAAACGATAGAAATTTAATGTAAAAATTGAAAATTTTTAAGTATTCAAAAACATATTTTCTCTACAATTATTATTATTATTTAAAACAAACAATAAATAAAAAATAAATCGAAATAACGAAAATTAAAAATGTTGAAATGAAAATTGTTCATTTGATTTCTCATCATCTGCATTACTTTTTATAATCCCAATGAGAAAATACGTGCCCAAGAAGAGCACACTGCAACAGATGACGACAGTGGAGGCAAATCTTTTCCATTGGCAATCTTTCGTTCTCCGGTTACTTTTAGCATCATTTGCAATCACTTTGGCACTGTTTCCATTTTCAACATCTTTCAAGCTTAAAAAAAATTTACATTAAAACCAAATTTTTCCCCAAAAAAAAAAAAATGCAAAATTTAAAACTTACGGCATGTTTTCTATTATTATAAATTATATCAATGTAAAAGAGCAGTAATAACTGGATAAGTGGTAAAAAGTCTGTCTTTCATCTACTGTCTAATAATATTTTGAGTGACAATGTTTAAAAATAGAAAATTTATTAAAAAATAAATTAATATTACAAATTACAAATTTAATTGTAGTACAGACTATCTGGTTCCAAATTTAGTACTTTCCCTTGCGAGTAATCTTCTTGGTGCGCTTTATAGAGATAAAAACTAACGCCCGTCGTGATGATGCCAATTATTAAGAATACAATAACAGCAATGATGCAAATTTGTCGACCGGATAGATGGCATCTTCTTCTTTGTCTCGGTACGTATACGAAAGAGTGTTCGGCGGATGTGGCGATGCTGCGATGATCGGAGGCCCGTGCTCCTCCTTGACTGCTCTGACTTCGATACCCTCGGAAATTGTATGGATACGGATAAGACATTATTCATCAATCAATATTGATGATATTATTAATTTTTTTTTTATTGATTTATATTTGAAATAAAAGAATTAAATGTCACATTTGTCAAGTTGAATGTTTTGATCTTTGATTATTGTTTTTAGATTGATTGTTTTTTGTTTTTATTTTATTTTAAGTGCTTCCAGATCATCTTCTTCATCTCTATTTTCTGTGATTGTTTCTTGATTTGGATGATCTCCAGATGGCTGATCAATGGATTCTTCATAACTTTTATCTATGTTGATTTAACTTCATAAGTTTTCTTCTTCTTCATGATTTTTCCAGCAATTTTTGTGCTTTATTTTGACAGTTGTAACACAAAAAAAGTTTCTAATTTAACACTTTGTGCTTTAAACTTAATTTTAATATTTGAAAAACTTTATAAGAAATATTAATTTGCTAAACATTAAAGCAGAAACTTTTTATTGCATAAAAAAGAATAAAAATAAAAGCAAAAAGAGAAGATAAAAAAGTTATTAACAAATCATTTTTATTTAAAAAAATTTCAAAAACTTTCAAAAACGTCTTGATGTCTTCTTATTATGTTCTTCTTCTCTATTTTCTGTATTAGTTTCTTGTTTTGGATGATCTCCAGATGGCTGATCAATGGATTCTTCATAGCTTTTACCTATGTTGGTTTAACTTCATAAGTTTTCTTCCTCTTGATGGTTTTTCTGCATTTTTGTGCTTTTATTTAACAGTTGTAACACAAAAAAGTTTCCAATTTAAAACTTTGTGCTTTAAACTTAATTTTAATAAATGAAAAACTTTATGAGAAATATTAATTTGCTAAACATTAAAGCAGAAACTTTTTATTGCATAAAAAAGAATGAAAATAAAAGCAAAAAGAGATAAGTAACACGTTAAAAAATAAAAAAATAATTAACAAATCATTTTTATTTAAAAAAAAAAAATACATAAACTTATTGTTGTCTTGATGTCTTCTTCTTATTTTCTTCTCCTTCTTCTTCTCCTCTATTTTCTGTGATTGTTTCTTGATTTGGATGATCTCCAGATGGCTGATCAATGGATTCTTCATAAATTTTATCTATGTTGATTTAACTTCATAAATTTTCTTCTTCTGGATGGTTTTTCCTGCATTTTTGTGCTTAATTTAGACAGTTGAAACACAAAAAAGTTTCTAATTTTAAACTTTAAACCAAAAACATATTTTTAATAAATGAAAAACTTTATAAAAACTGTTAATTTGCTAAACACTAAAACAGGAACTTCTAATTGCACAAAAAAAGAATAAAAATAACAGCAAAAAGAGAACATAACAAACTTATTAACAAATAATTTTTATTAAAAACAAAAAAATTACAAAAACCTAATGTTGTTTCAAGTGCGAACTCTTAGTGAAAGTACTGAAAACAGTGGCCGCAAAAGAAATGGCAATGCACAAGCCAACGGAATAATTTTGTCCGAACCGTTGGCCAATGTATCCGTTAACAACGGGACTTAAGAATCCGGCCAATTGATGCAAACTATCGAAGCAAGCGGTAACGGAAACCTCGTTTTTGTTTCCATTCAGTTTGGTCCTTGCGACCAGATTTTCCGTCCAGGACGACTCCAAAAGTATCCGGAAAGCAGTGAACGGTATGACCAGTGCAACGTACGTGTAGAAATCCTGATAGAAGAAGATAAAGACGAATGTGACGAGGAAGCCGAAGCATCCGACAGTCAAAGGGTTGTCGGTTAATTTCCGCAGACGTTTCTCTTGCGTGTTGGCCAAGGTGGAGACGAGTCCGTAGAAGGCAATCACGTAGCCGACATTCTTTGCGCTCAATTGAAAGACCACGCTGAACATGAAGCCCAGGTTTTGGTAGTGCATACTGCTGAAGACTTCGATGAGGAATCGGAGGGCAAAGAGATCCCAGTAGATGGACCAGTCGAGTTTCTCAAAGTTCTTCAGGATCTCTTTGAATTTGTTCGTCGATTTCTTTTGCGTTGGTTTCGCGGGTTTCTTCGCGAGTTCCTTGGGGGATGGCGGCAAACTGTGGCAAATTACTGTGAAAAATTAATTATTTTTTTTTTATTTAAAAGGGTTTGGAAAACATATTTTATTATTGGTTTATATAGAATAAAAAATAAATTTTTAAAAATATCCTGTAGAAACTAAAAAAATTATTTAAATAGAAAATTTGTTTAAAATATTTAAAGGTAATTTAATTAGCTATAATTAAGCCAAAAAAATTTCTAAATTAATCTTTTAATTTAGATTTTATGAGCAATTTTCTAAGAGGATTTTTTCTTTTGAAAATTGTTTAATTGGCTAATGATCATAAAATAATTAATAACTTTTGAAATAATTAAGCTAGAGTAACAATTTTAGCGTTATTTGAAAGATAATTTAATCATCTATCAAAATAATTTAAAATAATTTTATTTTTAGTTTTTATTAGTATTTTGCAGCCGCTTTTAGGTCAAGCCGATAAATGCGTTACGCGCTAACGTTAGAGTAGGCAGTAGTCGGTCTAGGCCATAGTTGACGCGCTCTGCTTATAGTCCGGCCGCGCGTGTCGCTAACGTTGCGCTGTCGATGTTTGCGAGAGTAATTTCCACCCCCAAAGAAATCACCCAGTAGAAAATCAGAAAATTGTTTAAATTAAAAATTTCTTTAAGATAATTAAAGGCTATTTAATTAGAAATAATTTAGTGTAAAATCTATTAGGATCAGTCTATTACTTTAGATTTTATAAGCAAAAAACAAAGAGGACTTTTTTTGCAAAAATTCCAATGACGGATGCGCTAACGTTAGAGTAGCAAGCAGTCGGTCTCGACGCGCTCTGCCACGCTAGGCTTATAGTCCAGTCGCGCGTCTCGCTAACGTTACGCTGTCGATGTTTGCAACAGTTCGAGAGCGCTGCCAACACTAGTAGCATTTCCGATGCATTTTAAATAAAATAATTGCAAAATTAAAAAGAAAAAAGTTATTTAACTCAATTAAAACACAATTAACTAATCATTTATCATATTACGTAAAACTTTAGATGCATTCAGCAAAATAAAATTAATAAAGTAGCAAAATTAAGCAAAAAATTTAAAATTCAAATAAACTAAAGCAATAAAAGCCAAAAAAAAAAAAGAAGGAAATTACCTATGGTACAAATAGAAAGAAAACATAATCCTGAGCAAAGATAAGAGAAGCCATAGCTGGCGATATGACCGCCAATAATGGGCCCAAAACAAAATGAAGCTGCCCCCAAAGTCCTCAATTTGCTCATCACATTCAATCCATCGGGAACCCTGTATTCGCTTATCAGTCCCTTAACCAGGATCTGAGTGTGTCCCAAAGTTGCTACAATAAATAAATAAATAAATAAATATTCCACACGAAATTAATATCTGATAAAAGGTACTCAGAAAGTCTGTTAATAATTACCGTTAAGGATTCGGTAGATAACGTAAAACGCAATGTAATCACCGAAAAATGCAATATAACTTAGCAAAATACCATAGGATGAGAACAATAGTGCTTTTCTCACGCCAACATTATCGCTCCAACTGCCCTTGAATTATTATTTTTTTATTTTTTTACAGAAATTAGCATTTTAAATTCGGAAAAACAAAAAATATGAAAACAATTTGTTACTTACAATTAAAGGACCTGTTACAAATTGAAGGAAACTTTGCATAGATTGCAAAATACCCAAGTAGAATCGGTCTCCTCCTAAACTGATCAGTCGTCTGCTTAAAACCGGTATCACAAATCCCAAACTGAGGAAATCCTTAATGGGACAATGGGGAAATATTCCGAAAAATGTTGCTGATAAAATGTTTTGTTGTTAAATTATTATGCAAAAAGTACTTACTAATGAAGCCAAAGCTAACACATATTTTTTAATCATTTTCTGCTTTATTTTCCTTTGTCGTTCGTCGTTAAATTTGATGTGATAATTTTAAATTGAACAAAACCAGGGAAAGCAGTTGGAAAATGTCAGTAATACGAGTTACGACTAAATTCTACACTCGAAATGAAAAGGCAATTTTTCATTGTGTCATATTGTTAATATCTATTAGTAATTTATGCATTTATTTATCTATACCATTGAAGTTTCACGCAAGTTTTTCAGTTTTTCGATTAGATTATACACTTCAATTGGAATCTATCTATACTATTCCATGTCAATTGTTGTTACAATTTTACTTAGACTATTCTTATCTAAAAAATTTCATTGAAACATTGTGTTTTCTAATGATATAAATTAACAGAAACAAATATTTTTCTAGTACAGGGTGTCTCAGTGAAAAGTATCCATTAGGAATAACATTCATGTTATTCATACTGAATACTTTTCGCTGGGACACCCTGCATAATACATTATCAAAGTATTGAATTACTTATAAAGCAATTGAAATTATTTCAATTGAAAATCATTGAAACTAGACATCATTTTCGAAGAATTTTCCTCAGTCTTCTTAAAAGTTTCCACTGTTTTCTTCGATTGGTCCAGCGAGGACTTCTTGGCCAACTTCTTCCTTACAAGTTGATCATTTTTCGAAGACCGGATTTTATCTTCAATTTGCACCATATCCTTATCGATTTTCTGAACAATTTCCTTGGCTGCACCTTTGTTCTTGCTTATCTGAAGAAAATAAAAACATAGTTTTCAAGTATTTACTATGAGAAACAAAAAAAATATTGCAAAATTACATTTTTAAGGTTAGTTGTAACACTTTTTGCCTTTTTAATTTGTTTATTCTTTGCAGTCACTTTAAAGACGTTCTTCTTTTGGTTCTTGCCCATTGCAAACTGAAACAAGAAAATCATTTTCAATTATTTAACATTAACATAGTTCTTTATAATTTAATAAAGTAATAAAAAAATACTTTTCTTCTTCGGAGGTCCTTCTGTTTCTTCCTTTATCTTCGCAGACAAAATATTTCTGTCTAATTTAATGGTAACGCGCATCATTTCCTTGAAATTACTAACAGTCCTAACTCTTGCAATCTCCAAGATATTTCCATCGATATTGCGCCCGAAGGAATCATTGACTAGTTTTCTGGTAATGGTAAAGTAATCCTCTCCTTTGGCAAAGCAGTACAAATAAATTAACGGTGTTTTTCCCATAGTAATTTTATCATCATCATTATCATCGATTTGGTCAGCAAACAAATTTTCGAAATACTTTAAAAATTCCACAGCCATTGCTGGTAAATTCATTAAAATGAAAACATTTTGTTTTCTATGCAAAAGGAACGATTCTTTAAATACAGTTAAAATAAAATCTTTGCCATCTAAATTGTAACTTTTCAAAAACTTTTCAACTTTGTTTCTCTTGGCGTTAACATTGAGCCATTTAAAGGATTCCGGATTTAGGTCATTGGCATAAACTGTGGCTTTCGCTTTAGCTGCCGGCACAGAAAAAGGTCCTACGCCGGCAAAAACATCGAAAACAACATCGCCAGCTTTGATTTCCTTGACAATTCTCGAGTGCTCAGTGCACAGACGGGAATTCCAGTAAACCGTTGAGAAATCAAATTCGAAAATGCAATTGTTCTCCTTCACGGAAACCAAAAAGTTGGCATCGCCACTTAAAACTTCCATCTGGAAGTTTCTATAAGTGTTATCAATGCAATTGACTTTATTGACAACACTTTTGCAATTGCTGACCTTATCCAATAAAACCTGCCCTATTAATTTCTTAAAAGGAAACAAATGATCACGTAAATTTACGTGCACCACGTGTCCCACTTGTGTAAAACTAGCCATCCCTTCCTGGTCGACAGGTAAAACTGATCGCAGCACTTCCTCCACATTAAAATTCTCATAGGTCAGGTGCAGTTCTTTCATCGTAAAATTCGATTTTCCTATATCACAAGCAGCAAGCACTTGTTGATCTTCTTCACTGATGTCTTCATATTTGCCAACCTTCAAAGGATTTAAGTGTATAAAAGTTGAATTTTCATTGCAATTCCATATTGCTTTCAATTTATCCATTTTCAAAAGATACTTCTTTAAATTGTTTATAATCTTTTGAATATTGTTCGGTTGAATTTCCAGTGTGGGCACGCCGATGGCTTTGTTGAATTTCTCTTTGCAAAGTACTTGCATTCCACGAACATCTTCAGGTGGTTTTAGAAGGTTTTCAGAGCTCATTTTACGCGATATATTTGTTGATTTGTAGACTGGTAACATGGTTTTGAGTTTATATTATGGTTTTTGCAAATAATTACCTGGTATTTTGTAGGAAATCCGCAAAAACAGAAGATACATCTAAATCGTGCAACTCACCACAACAATGTGATTTTTCTAGGTTAGAAATGTACCGTAGGGGAAAATTTACAGATGGCGCCACACATCCAACGCGCAAAAATTTAAATTTAATTATTTTTTTAAATTTAAATAACCAGTAGTAAATTTGTTAATTTACAAGTTTTTACATATTAATTCAATAGAAAATATGTATTTACAAGTAAATATTATGTTTTTCCGGCTGAAATTAAAGTTTTATAAGTGATTTTTCATTAATTTCAAAACCCTTAAATTTTACGTTTTCACACTCCTTTTTAAAGTACCCAAAGCTTTAAATCCTGCGCTTTATATCCTTTTTCCACTCTGTATAAGCCGCACAGCATCATAAGCAACAGGCAGTCGATACGTAGCATCCTTTCAGAGCACAGCATCACTAAAATTTCATTGAAAAAAGTTGCGCAATTTAGCTTCCTTGTTTTTTTCAAAAAACCATTAAAAAAAAGCAACTAAAAAGTATTATAATTAAGAAAAGGAATCATAAATTAGGTGTTTGTTTGGTTGTGTGGGCAGTTGATGGCCATTACCACTACCACAGGTAGTTACCATCGACGTAGGACACCGTGACTCAGTTGATGGGACGCGCCTTTTGCTGCTGCTGCCGCGTCTCTGCAATGGTCGCCGAAGAATTATGATCGTTTATTAGTAAAGTTAATGAATCGCCATGGTCTCCTTCAGTGTTCATTTAGTGGCCGCCACTGTGGCCCTTTTGTTTTTCGTCACCAAAAGTAAGTTTTCAAGACTCATTTTGCGGAAATTTAGATTTTTTTAATGGTCGAAGCATGGTAGGAATGTTTTGTTTGTATTTATAAGAAAGGGACACACCTGTTTGGGTTACTATGGACACCTGTCCTCTACCTAGAGGTAGAGTTCATTAGCTGGCTTTGTTTTAATGTTTTTAGCATTACAAAAATCGATCGAGTTACCTGATTTTTCGAAATTTTTTAAAATGTTTTATTAAAAGTTAGATTTTATGGGGAAAACCAAATGATTGCACAACTGGTAATTGAATACTGTTTATTACAATAAAATTGCTTAGGTTTGAAGTTTAATTTAAAGCTCTGTGTTGCATATTTTTTATTTATTTGCATTTTTTGCATTTCTTAAAGTTTCCATTTAATTTAATTCTTTTTTTTTTTATTATTATTTAATTGTAACTTGTTAAATCTAAATTAAATTTATTTGGTTGCATAGAATTATAAGTTATTTTATAGTATAAATTTAAATTTAATACTAAATGAGTAATAAATAAAAAAAAAGGTAAAGAAATATTTTAAAATAAAGAAAAAAGAAAATCAGGACAGTAAAAAAAATAGTCTGTCGGCACGGAAATTGCATAAAATCACTATCTGGACGAATTTCTAGGTAAAATGGTAAAAGAGAGAATAATTTGCATAGTGTCAAAGCGACGAAATTAGTGGTACATAGCGGCAGCTTCTGCAGCAGATATAATTGATGAAAAGTCATTCAAAGGGCTCATGAATTATTCACAGCCCTTCCGCAAACTGTTCCAATTCACTTTCCTCTGTTCATTTCCATTTTACTAAAGTAAAACCAAATTTACAAATGCGTTTTCCATTTTAATATATTTCAATTTCAATAGGTCAATTACATTCAATTTGTACCGTCTTTCTCTATTTGCTTATTTGCAAATAAAAAAAAAACTAAGAAAAAAAAAGTAAATCAATAATGCTAGACATTTAGACATTGCAAAAGAATGAGAAATGAATTAAGTACTCTTAAGCTCTTTAGAACAAAGCCTTTTTTTACCTTTTTTGCAAGTTTAATATGTATGGAAAAGAGGTTGGCAACGAGCCAATAATTGATTTCTAAGAAACTACTGCTATCGATTACGCCCATTAAGTTCATCTTAATTATATTCCGGCGCTCAATTAGTGATTTAACGATTTACGTCTTACGAAATAATATTTTATTTATGGTTTTGAGTTTTAATTTTAATGATCCTTTGGTAATTTTGCCATTATTTGATTTTATTAAAATCTACTTGTATATAATGCAAGAGCAGACACTGTAAATTATTTTTTTAGGCTTTTTGGAATAATTAATGGCGTTTGTTATGAATTAAAGAGGTCAATTACGTATTGACCTCTTTAATTTTTCGTACATTGCTTCGATTGCTTTTAACATTTTTAAATTTATATTTATTTGTTATTGATTAAGTTTATAGGAAAAAAATACAAATTAGATTCCTAGCTGATTAAATTGTCTGTTAAATTATATTAAAATTGTTGCTCTGCGATAATTGGTTCAATTGTTATTAATTATTTTCTGAGCGCTTCCACTTGACTAGTTGCGCCATAGCGTTAACCGCTTTCGTTACCGGTCTCAACGTTGGAGGCGGTAGCGCACTCGAACTGTTGCAAACATCGACAGCGTAACGTTAGCAACGCGCGCGACTGGACTATAAGCCTAGCGTGGCAGAGCGCGCCGAGACCGACTGCTTGCGAATCTAACGTTAGCGCATAACGTACTTGTTAAATTGACTGGCATTTACTAGTAAAAACTAAAAGTTAAATTATTATAAATTATTTTTATAGCTGGTTTAATTAGCTTTTAAAAGATATAAAAATTAATGCTATAGGTTAATTAGTTCTAGAGTAATTAATTATTTTCTGAACATCCGTCATTAGAATTTTTGCAAAAAAAGTCCTCTTAGTTATTTGCTTATAAAATCTAAATTAACAAACCGATTCCAAGATTTTTTCCAATAAATTTTTGCCTAATAAATTTCATTTAATAATTATTTCTCAGTTTTTAATTCTGTTGTATTTTAAATTTTATACAGGGTGTTTTATTTAAAAAAAAGTGTTTAGATGTTATTATAAAAAATAAAATTTTTATAATTGCATATTATATTAAAAGCAGATTTAATTAGCTTTAAAATAACATTTTAACTGTTCAAATAACTTAATTGGTTCAATTGTTATTAATTATTTTCTGAGCGCTTCCAGTTGCCAGTTGCTAGTTGCGCCGCCATAACGTTAACCGCTTTCGTTACTGGTCTCAACGTTGGAGGCAGTAGCGCACTCGAACTGTTGCAAACATCGACAGCGTAACGTTAGCAATACGCGCGACTGGACTATAAGCCTAGCGTGGCAGAGCGCGTCGAGACCGACTGCTTGCTACTCTAACGTTAGCGCATAACGTACTTGTTGAATTGACTGGCATTTACTTGTAGAAACTAAAAGTAAAATTATTATAAATTTTTTACATAGCTGGTTTAATTCTCTTTTAATTGATACTAAAATTAATGCCCTGTGTTCATTAGTTCAAGAGTAATTAATTATTTTCTGAACATTCGTCATTGGAATTTTTGCAAAAAAAAAGTAAAAAGTTATTTGTTTATAAAATCTAAATTAACAAAGCAATCTTATTGATTGTTGTACTAGGTGATTGCTAACTTAACTAGCTTTAATTAACCTGTTGAAATTTATTAAATTAAAAAATAAATCTATGCAATTTAACTGATTTTAAACCAGGTGTTAAATTAGTAAATTTAATTTATTTATTACTGCAAAAATTAAATGTAAAATACTTTAAATAATACTAATAGCTGGTAAAAATAAATTTTAACAATTCAATGATCTAAAAATTGAGGTTTTAACTTCTTAATTAGTTCAGAAGACTAGAAATTCTTTTCTTGTCGTGCAATGCTAGGATAATGAAGTTTTCATTGCTTTTTGATAATTATTTCTTTCATTTGAATAAATTTTGTGGCAATTTATAGCGTTTTCGATAAAATGTTACCGATGCGAGGGTCGCAACTCGACCAACCCCTTTCAATGCAACGAATGGCTTAGCGGCGACATTGATATCGAGCCAGAGCCCTGCGACGACGTCTTCGATGCCCAATACTGCGTTAAACATCTAGGACGATACGAAGGCATACAATAAATCTTCAAATAATTCATCAAACTACTAATCGACTAATAACTAATATGTTTTTTATACAATAATCATACCATTTTGCATTTGAATCCTACTTTTTGACACATTAATGCCTAACTAACACTTAACTAATAATTTCCATGAAAAATTCTTCTTCAGTAACTTCATCTTTGAAATGCTTCCAATGCTCAGCATCTAACAGTCTTGATTGCGCCGATGGTATGATCCATATGGGTGGAATTGAACCCACTGAATGCGACAAGGTTTTTGAAGCTGAATTTTGCATTAAATCCACTGGTTTAGATGGTAATGGCATGCTCTATGGCTTCACTAATAATTCATCTATAATATTAACATGAAAATTTATTAATTCTTTGGTAATTAATTGTTTTTTCTGCGCATCCTTTAGGCGGAATTGGAGCTAAACGATTTTGTTCGTCGTTGGATTTGGGCAATTATTGCAATTACGTACGACAACCCGGAGACAAATTGGAGTATTACAGAACGTGCATCTTTACCTGCACTGGCGATGGATGCAATCCAGCCAGTAAATTAACATTTAACGGTTTTCTCATTGCAATTGTCCCGTTTTTGTTTATTGTTCATTTTAGATAAGATTTAGAACAAATTAGATGGCTAGTTGTATAATTTTAACGTACTTTATAATTTTCTATAATAATAAAAGGAAAAGACAAAGTTAAACATGTCAATTTATTTGTTTTTAAATTTTTAATTAAAAAACTTTTGGAAAAGTTAATTGTTTGTTTAAGAAGTTGCCTATTCCGAAAATTCGAAGTGAAATTTTTGATTTTCTCACTGAATTTTGCTTTTTAAAACATGAAACTTATTTTAAATAAGAGTAAACTTGTGTGTACAACTGTTAAAGTAAAAATTTTAACCCTAAATTGTCAATTTTTCGATTTATTAGCTAAAATCGGGAAAGTTTTGCAAAAATGGCAAAGCCTGTTGAAAGAGTTGCCTGAACCGAAAATTTGAAGGAGAAAACTTAATTTCTGAAGATATTACTCATTAAAGGTAAGGCAAAACATATTTCAGAGATGTAAAAACTCCATTTACTTAATTTACAATGAAATATTACACATTACTAGCTTTAGTTTAGTGAAAATTTCGAAAAAACTCAAAAGTTTTGCAAAAGTTAAACTGGTTGTCTATACTACTTCATAGTAAGATTCTAACCTAAAAACACGTTGCTTTGTTTATATTTAGTTCTCCAAAGTTTTCGTCGAAAAAATGAGTTTTAATTCATTTAAAACTGTTATCGAAGAAGGAGATACGGTAATTCTCTTCATATCGGTGCACCAGAAACATCCGGTAAAAGCTTCATTTAAAACCGTCAACAAAAAGGGCCAAGCAATTGATAATGTTTTCCAAACAGTTTATGGTTCTGTAAAATGCGGTGAATTAATCGGAAAGCCTTATGGAAGCAAGCTGCATTTAAGTAAAGGCTTTATTTATATTCTGCAACCCAGTCCGGAGCTATGGACATTGTGTTTGCCCCACAGAACGCAAATCGTTTACACACCTGATATCAGTATGATTCTGCTGCAATTGGAGATAAATCCAGGTAGTATTGTTATTGAAAGTGGTACAGGAAGTGCTTCTTTATCTCATGCCCTAATTAGAACCATCAAACCGCACGGACATTTGCACACATTTGATTTCCATGCAGAAAGAGTACAGAGTGCTATTGATGAGTTCCGAGATCATGGTTTGGAATCTTTTGTAAATGTTATGCAAAGAGACGTTTGTGCTGATGGATTTGGGGTGGAGTTGGATGGAAAAGCTGATGCTGTCTTCTTGGATTTACCGCATCCGTGGTTGGCTATCCCATATGCAGTGAACGCTTTCAAAAATGGGGGTGGCAGGATATGTTCTTTTTCCCCATGCATGGAACAAGTACAGAAAAGCTGTGCCAAGCTAAAAGAACTTGGTTTCATAGAAATAGAGACTTTGGAATTGTTGCAGACTAAGTACGTGATTCAGAAGAGGGAAATTTCCTCTTTGGATTTGCAGTTTTTGAAGACTGCTAGAAAAGAAGATGATGGCGAGGAAGAGAAGGCCCAGAAGGAAAAAAATGGAAAAACTAGTAGCAAAATTTTGGTGGCTTGTCCTCCTGACTCCCAGGCTGGCCATACTGGATATTTAAGTTTTGCCACATTGCCTCCTAAGATGAATCGCCTGAATTCTGTAATATTTTAAATAATAAATAAGTGATTAATCAATAACCAAATCTTTTTTATTATTATTATTACACATGATATTCTGAAGATTGCAGGTTACCCGATATACGGCCATCCGAAATTATTTAATAACTATTAAACTAATCATCGTACAGCCACAATTAAGGTATTATTTTAAAGGGCATTAAATTACATATTCGAATATTTTATAATAATACTATTTTTACATTTTTAAAAAATTTATTTATTAACAATTAAAATTTTAACACCCTGTATATCTTCAACTAATTGTTTAAATAACATATTTTTTTATTATAACGAAAGGAAATTTAATTGGCTGTAATTTGGTGCTAAAATCATTGTGATTGGTCTTATAGTTTTTGAGTAATTAAATATTCTTTAAGCACTCGATTTATTTGTCGGTCAGCTACCTGTTGCGTCCCTTTAACTCTTTAAATGGATTACATCATCGTTATGTGCATGTACTCATTTGACCTATATAATACCAAAATCCATGATGGCCGCCTTGGAGAGCCAATAGCAGGCCAGTACAGTTCAGCCAACTGAAGCGCAACAAGCAATGTAACCTTAAAACATTTG
>JASKGO010008322.1:0-10704 GCA_030556065.1 Holobus sp. GC000080 | reverse complement strand
TATATGTACACTATTATACACATTTCCAAACAATATACTATTTACTTAAATTTTTGTTGTTGCTTGAGGCCAGGGGGGTGCAAGTGCACCCCCTTGCACCTATGAGCCGGCGCCCATGTGCTGAACCGATTCAAATGTATAATGAGTAACATAGGTGAGTTGAAAGTGTAGTGATGTTGAAGCGAGTCAAGTGAATAAGAGGTAAAAAAGATGACGAAGATGTATCATTATGTAGAACTGGTCTACCTGTAATTTTTTGCACCGCTTTCTTAAACAACTATGTACAACGACTTCCAATGACCCATCACGGCCAAGATGGACAGGTTATTCGCGTGGAACTCGCGTGCCTCTTTTTACCAAAAAAACAATCAGTTCTTCGGTGGTGGTGGTGTCGGAGCCAGTTTTCCCAATTACTTACCTTTCGTGGAATTTCACTTTTGATGGGATTTCTCGGATTCGTTTTTTTTTTTTTTTTTTAATATTTAATTGAAATTTAAAATGTTTTATTTTAATTTTACCTATTAATCTCAAATATTTTCTAAACATTGAAACTTATATAATAAGGAAAATCTGGGAAACAAATCGTCGATCTAAATAATGAAACTGGAAAACAATGTTTTTGTCAGATGAACTTTGTAATCATTATTTTATTTGTTGGCCCAACTTCAATAAAAAAAAATAGGTAAATAAAAATATAAAATTTTGTGACAGCTCTAGTGCCATTTTCTCAACCCGTAGATGGATAACTTCCACAGTTAAAAAGATAGAGATTCAATTAAATAGACCAAAATAGGCAGAATTTTACTCCCAACTTATGACCGTTTACAAATATCGGATAAGTGTCCTGGTTCCTGAATTATCAAGAAAAAATCGTCGATTTTTTTATTCTAAGAAAAGAATTCGGCATAGAATAAATTTTGATAATTATTTCCAAGAACACTATTTGAAACAATATGTAAATAATTGATCCTAATTGTTATTTTAAAATATTATCTAAATAATTTATCAAATTTTCCATAGCTTGCTCGATTTTTAATGCTAATTTTTAAATGAATTTTACTTTAATTTCATTTATTTAAATTTAACTTATAAATCTCAAATACTTCAAAATATTGTAACTAAAAAATATTGTAGGGAATATCACGAAAATAAATTTGAAGATAATAATAATAATTACATCTTTATATTTGTAACTAATAGACTTTTAAAATAATTTATCAAATGATCCCCTGGGTTGGTCAAATATCGTGAAGGTACATTATGGCTAGCAGGAGTAACATTAAAATTTACCCACCTTCCACTAATTATATTTACTTTAAACATTAGCGGTTTCATCATTTTTAATTAATATCAATTATCTGTTTGCAACATAGAGGGGGCATATCTTGTTATTGAAATATCCTGTTTTTTTTTTCAAAAAGTGTGTATTATTAATATGTTAAGAATTTATCACCCCTTTTCCGAAGGAAATTTTATTAATGATAATAATCTTTCAAGAACACAAAAAGTACTTGTGGCATTTGGAATCAATAAAATAATCCGTAAAGTGAAATAATGTATGAACGTTAGCAGAAATAATTATCAAAACAAAACAGTGAATAACAGAAACAGCAATAAAGCGCATTTAGATAACAACCGGAAGCCGATGCATCGAAATCTACTGAAACTATGCGTCGCGCATTCCGCTATTATATCAGCAGATGATGGAATTTCGATTTGACATAATTAAATATTGAGGTGAATATTTCTGCATCCGAACTCTGCGGTGTGTAAATGAACGATGGACGGACGGGCGAGAGCAAGAGGAGCTCATTTGCAGAGCCAGAGCGTAATTCCGAAATTATTTCATGCAATTATTTGCGTTACGTGAGCGCAGCGCAAGGTGCTCGACGTCAGCGAGCTACGGAGAGGATATGAGAAATGTTCTGGTCATAATTTACAGTGCGTGGAAGTGATCTCCGAGGCAAGAGAAACGTTTACAGGCGCCCTGAACTCTCCTCCTATCTATGTATCTCTTCTTCTGCTTCTTCTTCCTCTTGTTCGGCCGAGAGAAAGACTGAAGATAGATATAGAAAGAGGCAAAGGCAAAGAGGCAGCAGCAGCCCAAGGTAGAAACAAATCAAAGAGTTAAAAAGCAAGGAAAAGTGACCGCACGGGAAGCTGCTGGCTGGGAATGAAGTCGGCAGGTGCAATCGGACAAGGCTGACTTGTAGATATTAAACATGACCGGTTTGCTCTGCACTGCTCCGATGCTCTCCATCCACATGCACTTGAATCTCATTATTTCATCTCTTGCACTTGCACTATTGCTCCGACTTGCTCTGCTCTTATTTTGCTCGGCTCTTGCGGTGCACGCAAATCATGCCCCTTATATAATCTCGAACTTAGTGCCCATTAGTAGTTACGCAAAGGGGATAATTATTTTTGCTCTGCTCGATTGTTGTGTGTTGTAAACTTGCTCTTTTACTGCTCCGCTTTTTTGCCATCATTTTTAATTATTTCTAATTGGGAATTTCAAGTGTCATGAAGTTATCGCTTTTTTTTGCTTGAGTTAAAAAAATCGCAAATTTATTAATTTTTATACAAGCAAATAAATGAAAGTGACGAACAAGTAATGAAAAATAACGAAAGTAGTTTAAAATTTAAAAAATATATACAGTTTTAATGATAGAGATTTGGTTGAATGGGCAAAAATGGACAGAATTTTATGTTTGTCCAATGTTCCATTACAAAAATAACATATGTTTCCTGATTCCAGAATTATCCCGTAAAACTAAAAATCCTCATTTCATCGATAATTTACTCCAAGAAGACTAATTCTCGTAATAGGGATATTTTTAATTAAAATCAAATTAATTTTCCTAAATTTTTATGGCTTGCTTAAGTTTTTAGATAAAAACTAAACTAACGTTTTTTTTTAATGGAAACCATAGTTCGCTATAGGCTTATCATTTTCTAATTTCAACGAAGTAACCCTTTGTATGTTTAAACTAGGTAATTATTCTTAAACTTTTAAAAAAGTATTTTTTTTAAGTAATCATGTAGGATGTGATGTTACTAATGGGACTTCTCCATTGAAAATGACGGCACTCATTTCACCCTGCGATCGAAATCGCAATGGATGCTGTGTTTCGCTAAGGAATTATATTGAAGAACTAAAACAATTTTATCATTACATTATTTAAATGAACCGCATCAATCTTGAAAATATTATCCTTTATTTATTTTAATACGTTTTATTTGTAATTATTTATTAAAAAATTCAAAGACAAATAAATATTTTCTCTAAAAATTATGATTTTTTCAATTTTAATAGGAATAATCAATGGAAATCATATAAATTGCTCTATTTGTTATATTGCGAAAATAAAAATAAAAAAATAAACTATTTGATAAGTCCATAGCCATGGTTTCCATAAAAAAAAAAGTTAATTTTGTTTTTATCTCAACAATCAAGAATGCTATGGAATTTTTTGGAATTAATTTATATTGTATATAAAATATCTATCAGGAACAGTTATTATTTGGTACTTCCTATCTATTTCAAATTGTTTTCTTGGAATAAATCCAAAGATTACAGTTTTTCCCGAAAATTCGGAAATCCATAGGCAAACCCGATTTCTGTATACAGGGTGTCACAATTTGAGTGAAATTTCATGGCAAAAATTGTTAATAGAGGAGGTAGAGATTCAGTGAAATGGGAAAATATATTCTCGTTTGAAAAATATCTGGCCTGGTACCCAAATTATCTTAAAAAACCTGAAAATAGTTTTTTTAAGAAAACTAATTATCATAGGAAAAAAAGTGACTCCAAACGACAAAATTAATAAAATTTCACCTGATAATAATAAACAATTAAAAATGTTTTTGTTTTCATATATGCATATTAGAAATAATTGCATTTCCATCGACTGAAACTGTAAACTGCGCGAAAATCAGTATTTCCCATCTATTCGCTCGATTCGTATTGTATTAATTCCCAATATGCAGAGTACCTGTGCATATGTATTCAAATGTTTAATCTAAAAGAGTATTTTCGTGTTATTTGTGTGAATGGCAATGGCTTTATCCTATTTGCCCATATTGTATGTGGTGTATACAGTAGCAGCAGCAGTACCTACTGCTACAGTGCATGCATTACGCATTATATGCTTGAAATAGTTTTAATTAAAACGATGCATTTTGTACTGATTGCGTTTATCTTAATGTAAACATCTCTATCAAGTCGCCCGTACACCTATTCCTTTTCTCATTTGGATAGCAGCAGCAGCAGCAGCTACAATCTGGATAGATTCACGCATTCAAAAAGCTGCATGAGGATGGAAAGAAAGACACTAGACACATTCGTATATTTATATATCTATACGTGTTTTCGATAAGTTTGTCTTTAATAAATCTCCCCGGACTGCGCTTAGTGGATTAATGTCTTCTTCTCGGTGTCTAAGTAATTAAATGTAACTGATTATTTCGTTAATGTCGTTCATTTTAAGATAGAGGAGACTAGTTTAGTCGAGAAAATCTCCTTTGGTTTTTTTTTTTGGTACTTAACGTTATTTGTTATACGTTAGAGAGTTAAGTATATACGGGTTTATATTTTCTAGTTACTTAAATATTAAATGGATGAGTTGTATTTTAGCTTTATTAATCATTTTTATAATCTCCTCAGTAATAATAAACATAACTATAACAAAATGTTGTTTTAATTCAACCGGTTTTTAAAAATTCTACAATTTTTATTATCAATTATTTTGCTAATGCAGTTAACAAATTAGCATTAGAATTAAAAATAATAAAAACTGATTAACGTTGATTGAAAAGTAGGGTTATAAGCATTAAAAATTGAAAAAGCGCATGCTTAGTAGAGCTGCGTAGTGTGTGAAAATTCCAATCAGAGAACGTTTTACATTTGAAATGGTGTAGATCTGTGCCATTAGTGAAAAAAATGCATTTCGAATTCGCAAATTACATTGTTCTTTAAGATTACTTTTTAAGTATAATTTAATAATTAAATGAGAAAAAAATGAAATAAATATTTTGCTTTTGTTTTACTCTTTATTTAAGCGTTCGGCGTTATATTAGAAAACTAAATACTATCATCTATATGAGTTGCATGAGATCTAATCGCTTAAGGATTTAAAAGTTAATAAAAAATTGAAATATTTTATTATATTTTTTTATAAATTAAAAAAAAACAATAAAAAATAAATAACCTATTATTATTTATCAAATTACGTGCTTGAAAATAAAACGAAATATCAATAAAATTGTCAAATTCTTAATGAATAAAAGTTCAAATAGGAATATTTAAAAATTGCAGAAAATTAAAAAAAAGCAAAATGGAAATGGGTAACAAGAGTCAAGAGACACATAAAAGTTGATCAACATTTAGACCTGAATTCAATCAATGGAATGAATATGTATTGAAAATACATATTTCCATTTCGCAGAAAAGTCCCCCAAAGCCATTACAATCGAAAAAAACGACAAATGTTTCGAATATTCATTTCAAATGTGAAACGGGACATTTTTCTTTTTTAATTAACAAATCCGCAGGTGAGTACATTAAATTTACAGCTTTTTAATGACTTTCCATTGGCAGTCAGTAATTTGATTGAAAATAATATTTTTTTTAAATAAAACATTTAAGCAATTGCATTTTGTGATTTTAAACATGATAAAAGCATTGTTGCTTAACAAAAGACAGATATTAAATATGCGTAATGATTTACGATTAAAATAGTAAAATTTATCTATGCTTTTAAACTATTGTAGTTTGTCATTAATACGTAATTCATAATCCGTTTTGATGCAGTTTACTTTCTATTCAGAGCCCTTTAAAGTTTAATTGTACTTTAAGATTAAAGTAATATTTGATGATTATTTAGAATCCAATGCAATATTTTTACTTAACTATATAAAGATGCATACAGCACGTAAATTAATATTTAATTTTGTTATACTTTGTTCATTAGGGATTCTTAAAAAGTTTTATTTAATGTTGTGGAAAACATTTAAAGCCATGCGTCTAATTTTTGAAATTTAATTTTATATTGAATGATGCTAAGTTATTATTACAATTTAAAGTGAAAATCAGTTTCTTGAACTATATTACGACCACATAATTTTTAGCTATGAACATTTAAATTTTGAACAGCAATATTTATTAACAAAACTATTTAATGGGCAATAAATCATAGTAATTATCATTTATTACTGCCACTAAACTATTTATATTACGGTATATTTAAATGACCCATTAAAATGTGTAATAATTATCCTTTAGTTCTATTAATAAACTTAAAAATAATTTCGGGAAATATTTTTTCATCCTAACTTTAAAAACTTTTCTCCTTAATTAATAAGTTCTTTAATTAAAAAGCCAAATAAATAAAAGTGAAAATAAACTCGTAATGCGAGCGGAAACACCAAAAAGATATTTCAATAACATAACTTAATGCATTAACATATAATTAACATTTACTCAGCGAAGTAAAAATCCTTTATGGTAATGAAAGGAACAATTTTGAGGAAGTTCGTTTGGCAAATTAGCAACCGTTTCGTGAATAGAGTGGAGCAGCGCGAGTAGCTGTAAACATTTAAGTCTTAAAATTTTCAATGCGAAATATAACAACCCTTTAAATGGTAACCTGAATATGCTATACAAATATAGGTCTCTATAAAATACCGGGGCGAACGCAACAAATGCGAATACTCACATTTATTCGCGCATTCATACATACACACAACAACATGGGGCCTGGCAGCAGACAGAGAAACTCACATTAAAGGTTGAGTCAACTTGTAAACGTTTTCCTCCTAATATTTCCTATTACATTCGCTGCTTTCATAAGGTCTTTAATTAAACCCGAAATTTCTAATGCTTTCCACTGCGCTGCTTACTTACCCAACTAAATGGCACAAGCGTTTTCCACCTTTGTTTACTAATCGTTGCAATTCTCATAATAAGCCCACATTGGGGGTGGCTATTGCCTCACTTCGCATTTCTTACACTCTATTCACTCACTGCACTATTGAATTAATCTTTTATTTTGCATTTATTACTATTTCTAGTTTATTTTTAACAAGTAATGGATACATCAAAAAATACTTTCAATTTCTAGTGAAAAAATACTTGTTTTGTTAAATTACATCTTATTTTTCATGTTAACAGTGGATTATCAATAAGAAAAGCAACGAAGCAATCAAAATTATTTATTTTTAATTTAAAAAATACTAAACCAGCTTTCTCCCATTTGCGTATTTACAATTTTTCAAAATTCCGAAAATGCAGCAATATTCAAGGTGGTCATCTTCTCAACCCGTTTATGGGTAACTTCTACACTCTACAGTTTCAAAGATATTGAAGATATTAATTTAGTTAGATAGATCAAAATGGGCTGAATTTTACGCCCGAAAAAATGGATTATTAAGGAAAAGAAAAAAAAGGCTGGAATTCCTTTTAATAAATCATAACAACAAAATTAAGTAGATTTTCAACCGAAATTAACTAAAATAAATTCCTAGTTGATCCTATATCCAACATATAGGTTCTGGGAGAAATGTAAAGAGCTTAAAAAAGAAGTGTCTTGGTTCCCAAATTATCCAGGAAAAATCGTTTTTTTAAATTGAGTTTTTAAAATTTTGATAATTAACATAACTTGATATATTATTGCTTGATGGTCTTTGTTTATTCAAAATATGATATAAGTTTTCGTGAAAAAAACTTTTGTAAACCAGTGTTATCAAACGAAATCGACGAAATTCAGTTTTTTTGGGATAATTCGGGAACCAGAAGGCATATCTGATTTTTGAAAATGGATATAAGTTAGACACAAAAATATGCTCATATTTGCCTATTTAACCGAATCTCTATCATTTCAATTGTAGAAATCACCCATAAACGAGTTGAGAAAATGACCTCCTAAATAGAAGAAAGAACAAAGATTCAAATATTGTTAAGTAAGAAAACTTACAAACAAATTAAAATTTTATTAACTTAATAATACTGGGTGTCCCAGCGAAAAATATCCACCCGGAATAACATGAAAACTACTCATTTTAAGAAGAATCCCTGAGACACGTCAATTTTTGTTGTTAGGGGGACATCTTTTGGAATATTTCGATATGGCATAACAGTCACCCCCTGCCCCCCACGGCCCCCTACTTAAAAATCTTAAATGGCATGGGGGTCGAGTGACCCCTCATTTTAAAGAGAATTCTTTTTTCAACATTTTAGTGAAAACCGCATTTAAATCGATTCAATAGTTTTGTTGTAATTATTTAATGAAATTGATGCAAATTACCTATTTCCCCTTGTTTTCAGATCACAATAATAACTTCGTAACCATGGAAACATTAAAACCTTAAGTGGAAATGGGCAATTTGAATCAATAATTCTCTTTAAAATGAGGGGTCACTCGACCCCCATGCCATTTAAGATTTTTAAGTCGGGGGCCGTGGGGGGCAGGGGGTGACTGTTACGCAATAACGAAATATTCCAAAAGATGTCCCCCTGACAACAAAAATTGACGTGTCTCAGGGATTCTTCTTAAAATGAGTAGTTTTCATGTTATTCCGGGTGGATACTTTTCGCTGGGACACCCTGTATATTAATTAATTAATTTTAATTAAAAAGCATTAAAGTTTGAAATTTGCGAAAAATACAGAGCATTTAGAGTTAATTATTCGGTATAATGTCGCATCTCGTAAAATCTACGTAAAATTGGCCCGCAAAATCGTCACTGGGGTTTTAATATGTAGGTATAGTTGGTACAGGTAGCATTTAAGACGTTCTTGTTTCGGCAATAAGCCTTTGATCTTCGAAAACAAAGAGGGCTGGCTGGATAATGTAAGCCCGTGAATTATTTGAAGAGCAACGTCAGCTACACCACTGCATCCTTTACCGTGGTACAACTCTCTGTAGCAATAGTACATCCCCCGCACAATAAGAAACGACTACATGTGTAGATGTAATGTAGAACGTGCTTAATAGTAGAGCAAAGAGTATGTATACACACATAGAATAGAAGTACAGAGAGCATAGCAGAGCGCGAGCATGGAGAAACCAGTGGAAACAAGAGGGTGGATGTAACAAAACCCGTTTCCTTTTCCTGCCTGTCGTCCAACTGCAGCACTAGCACTTCAGTTGCAGTTTCGTACTCTATACATGTCCACATTTTAGACAATGTCCCCGCAATGATAATTGTCAACTGCTTGTCTCATTATTCAACAAATTATCACTAATTTTCTCCGGTTCACGCTACTATTAAATTTGCGGCAAATCTGTTAAGTAATTAATTATAATCGTACTAATTAGACGGATATTTGCTGTTTGATATCAAAAGTGATTACGTTGAAAATTAAAGATTTAAATTCGTTAATAATTTTGGATGAGCCAAAGATTTTTGTGGATATTTAAATTATTTCTTATTTTAATGACACTTACAACTTATTGAATTTTGAATTTTATCAACATGAAATTAAAAATGAAAATTAAAAAAAAAAACGCTGTCTTTGAGTTTTCTGTACTATAAGGTTTTTTTAAATTCTGAATGGTTAACGCTGGCCATCAATGCCGACCATAAAATAGGAGAAATTTCCAGAGTAAATTATCAAGCAATATATTGGAATTGATTGTTCAGTAGTTCATCCATTTTAAGGCAGACTTACTCTAAAATTTAGTAATGAAATTCCAAAGATGACCCCTTTGGTCATCAACCAGTAAATCGGCCGCAATTTATAGGTGCGTCAGATCTGCCGGAAAAACTGCTCCCATGCTCAAGAAGTCAGCCTTTCTCGGACTACAACTTCACAAATTATAGATTTGTATCTAGAGTCTTTGAAGTATTTTGAAAAAGACCTAAAATTTAGTTGAAATATGGTCTTTGCGATGAAATAGCAAGATCAGGCTATTTGAGTCTGGCAAACTTTTCTTTGTGGGGTTTTCTGATGTCGCAGGTGTAAAACAATAAGACCCAATTGACTAATATTCTTAAAGTCAACCCAAAAAATGAAATTCGTAAATATTTCATAAATAGTTAATTTTTTTCATTCCAATTTAACATTAACCTGATCAAATGGAAATCCCTGCAAAATAATTGGTAGAAACAAAAAACAGATTTATTCTGCTAAACACGGTTAACGATAAAATATTTCAAATTTCTTCAACCGTTAAAAATTGAGTATAAATGCACTGCGTTACATTTCAATTGTCAAAACACCCATTACACACAATGTTCCTGCAATTTAATCGCATTTGTTCACTTTACAAAGCAATATAAATTCATTCACAGTTTTATTTAAATTTTACCTATAAATCTAAATATTTTCTAAACTTTGAAACTTAAAATACCTTATGATATAATAAGGAATACCTCGAAAACAAAACGGAAGATCTAATTAATAACCCTGGTAAACAATGTTTTTGTCACAAGAACTTTGTAATTATTTTTTTATCTGTTGGTTCACCTTCATTAAAAAATATACAGGGTGTCCCATTTAATGTTGCGTTACATGGCTATCTTTTAAACTATTGGAGATGGAGATTCGGTTAAATGGGCAAAGTTTTGCAGAAATACATGCTGAGGACACTTCCGTTTGCAAAAATGCATATTTCATCCTGGTTCCCGAGTTATCCCAAAAAAACTGAAAATCATCGATTTTTTATATAATTTATTTCAAGATAAATATTTGACATAGAAGAAA